>PVIC010005769.1:0-56186 GCA_004025085.1 Thryonomys swinderianus
CTAGATTTAAGACACCTGCAAAATGGGAGAAAATATTTGTCATACATTCATCTGATAGAAGGTTAATATGTAGAATATATAAAGAACTCAACAAACTAAAAAACACAAGCAATTGAATTTAAAATGGTACATGGTCTGAATTCCTGCTTCTCAGAAGAAAAAGAGATAATTAATGAATATATGATAAAATGCTCGGTATCAAGAATCATAAGGAAATGCTAATGTAAATCAGAACAAGATACTGTTTCATCCCGATTAGAATGGCTATTACTAAATAAAAATAGCAAATACAGTCAAAGCTGTGAAACAAATTAACTGTTGTCCTGTTAGTGGGCATAGAAATTGGTTTAGTTCACTATGCCCTATGGGGGTTTCTAAAAACAGAACTAGTTTAGGGCACACTTTTGCTAATCTTGAGTTTATGTTCCAAAGACACAAAGCCATTCTCCAGAAGAGGTTTATGTACACCCATGCTTAGTGCAGCACTCTTCACAATGGCTAGGGTGTAATATCAGCCTACCTGCTTATTAACAGATAAATTATGGTATTATGAACAGTGGAGTATTAGGCATAAAGAATGGAATCCTGTCATTTGCTACAAAATGGATGAAACTAGAAGATGACATGTAGATAAAAATGTAGCAGATATAAAAAAGCCGGTGTTGGATGTTTTTCCTCATATATGGAAAAGAATTGACCTGAAAGTAGAAGGAGATTCCTATAGATCAGGCAGAGTGCTGGGACAGGGGCCAAAGGGGGAGGGCAGAAAAGTGGATTGTGTACCATACAGACATACGTAGAAATATTATAGTGAGTCCCATTAGTTTGCTCATTTAGTATGTGTTAATAAAAGAAGGAATACGTGAGAGAGTAATTTACCTTTTGGAAAAATGATAAATAAAAATTACTCACTGAATATTTCAGTGGAACTGGAAGGAGAATATTGTTTAAACTTTGTTGAACCTAAAAGTAATGGAGAGAAGCATGTTTGAAAAGCTCAGTGATTGGCCTACTTCGTAGGGGTCAGGACACAGGAAGGAAAGAAGGCACTAATACACCTCATCTCCCATGCGGGAGCCAGGAGTTACAATTTCCTGCTGAACTTTCAGAGACTGAAAAACAAAGGTAGCACTTAGGGAGTCAGAGGGAATCAATTTGAATAATACGATGAATGAAATCTGTGCACCTCTTAGCCTGGGTCACAAATGGAAGTAACTCATTCCATTAGAGCACCCCTGGCACATTCTCAAACACTGGAAAAGTCTACTTACCACAATTCTGTGACCTGAAAGTGGGAACCCTCAGGCTGCACAAGCTGAGCCTCTAGGGGTCTGACTTTCTGCCTGTGAAGCCTCACTTGTCATTTACCAGCACCATTACTGACTGCATCTTCATCCCTGTGCTGTGGATAGAAGTCACACCCACCACGGATGATCTCCATCCCCCTCCTGGCCACCTGTACTCTGTCTTGTTCAACACGTCTGCTGAGAAGCCTTTGTGACACCCCCCTTCTCAGGATCTTCCTCCTCCTGACCTCCTTCCTTCCAGTCATAGAATGAGTGTCTCAGTTGTTGCAGTCTTATTGGACCTTGTATTGATTCATGGTCATTGAGTTCAACTTCTTGAAGATCTAGATGACATCATTCTGCACCTCCTCTTCCTCCTCATCCTCCTGCTTCTAAATCATTTTCTTCTCCATGATTGTAGCCTAGTATTAATTGATTAGTTTACAGAACAAACAAGAACAAAGGTAGTAAGACAACACAGCATTTGGCAGTATTCAGTTACCTTTTATCTTCTTTTTCATGTTCAAAACTGTGATTCCAGATAAGCATTCATGGAACGGAATCATTAGCATTTCAAAACACATGATATATTTGTATTTTAAAATTTTTATATGAGTAAATTAAATGCAGCCTCTATCTGATTGTGCACTAGGAAGTGGTGTGATGGTTTGGACTGTGTCCTCCTCAGGTTCCAGATGTGTATGCTGATGTTCCAGGCTGTAGAACCTCACAGTGTGATAGGGCCATCGCAATGCAGTCAAATAAAGTGAGGCTGTATTTGAGTAGGGAATGCCCCAATCCAGTGTTGTTCATAAAGTAGGGGACAACTGAATGCAGTCGCATATTCAGCACTATGCCATGTGAAAAGGACAGAGAACAAACTAAAGTGTCTACAAGTTCAAGAACACTAGAGGCCTGAACCTGTGAAGTTCCAGAAGCTCAGAGAGGGGCCCAGAAAGATTCTGCCTCTCAGAAGTGACTTCCCAGGAGGGACCAGCCCTGATGCTGCCTTGACGGAAGACTTCTAGCACCGAGAACGCTGAGATGATTAACTTCTGTGGTTTAAGCCATGGAAAGTGGGAGGGGGGGCTTTATGCAGCAACTCTATGAAACTAAGACCAATGACATTTTATTAATAAAGGCAGAGAACTGAAAAACGCTTGGCAGCATCTGTCACTTGACAGGCCAGACATTTCTGTAGGAGAGTGTGGAGCATTCTATGTACAAAGCTATGTTTTTAGTTTTCTGTAATTGACTTAAGGCAGTGGGTATTTATGTGTATTTATGTTGGTATATTAACAAAGAAAAATATATTTGGCTAACAACATGGAATTATGCGCACAGGCTAACATACCTACAAGAAGCAAAAATATTTTGTGAGTAAATGATTTCTGTATCATGCATGAAGATAATAATTACCATGTCCCTCTGATGATTGTAATATTCATCCTTGTGCATTTTGAGTTGTGCTTGTGAAATAATTCTGCAGTTCAAGAGACTGAATAAGAGACAAGGGCTATTGCCTAAGAATTCCCCAGTCTCTCTTCATATACTTTTTGAGTAACCCTTTAGTGAAATCAAGTGTATCATGAAAGGCCAGAGTTGCCATGCTTTATGAATGTCCTATCTTTCTAGTCAGTAGTGTCCCTACAGTAGAAGAGCTTGATACTCTTGGAAATATCAATTTTCATGTTTGCAAGCTGTAGTAACATAACCCTATTCAACCCTTGACCTTGAAAACGGTAGGTAATGTTATGGAAGAACTGTGAGGGACAAGGACACTTCAACAAAGCATGGATGGCTATGAACCCGGACCAAGGTTACCCTCAGTTGGAAGATGAGGCATCCCCGATTCAGGGAGTTTGGGAATCAAAGCCCCTGCTTCTATTGTATTTGGCTGATGACTTTAAGAATTTCATTTGTCTCTCCCAGTGTTTTCAGTAATAAGATTAGAATTTTTTTCCAAAGAAGCTTTAGATTCACAGAAAAATTCAAACTACAGAGAACTCCCTTCTATTCCTCCTCCCCCTGATATGCATAGGCTTATCTGTTATCATCATCCCATACCTGACTGGCCCATGTGATTTTGAACAGCCCCTCACCCCTTGGATTCCAGAGGAGCGCTGCAGTGCCTACAGAGAGGCAGGAGTCCAATAGTGTATTTTTCTTGAGGCCATGCACTTGCCTTCTTCCCCGAGCAACACTTCCCAAAGATTCCCTCCAATTTTGGTAACCCACTGACAACCATTAAGCAGAGTGTACTGAAAACTGGTGTTTCACGCAGTCATGGTTGGACATGTGGCTGGCCATATGGCTGTCCCCAAGCTGGTTGAGCTGATCTGTGACTCCAGAGGAAATTTCAGGGTTAAACTCTCCAGTGTGATCCAAAGCACTCAGTAGGAAAAGGCACCGCAGTCGAGCATGACATTCTAGTAGAGATTTCCTCTTAACCCGGGGCAAATACTGTTCTTTATGGACAAGGTTAACGGAGTCTTCACTACACATGCAGGAAGATGTAGAGTGATCCAAGGATGCCTCTCCAGACACTGAGATTGAGAAGAGTGTAAATGTGAAGCCTGCCTTGCTCTCCTCCTCTTAGGTATGAGTAGGTCCATCTCTCAGGGCCAGATACCAAGTGGCCATGCTGATGCTGCTATGTAACACCCCCATGGCATAGAGAGCTTTCAGGAAGGAAGTTACGGGTGCCAAGGGATGTACTGTATTGCATTTTGTGTACTCAGTTCCTGAAGTTTGGAGCAAGGGCAATTTGTGAAAAATGTACAGTGAGAGAATGCTAAACTTACCAGGCTGGCCAGGAGCAACTGGTATTAATTAAATGCCAGTCACCTCCTCTCCTGGGTGGCAGAAACAGGGATTAATATTCTACTTCATTTAGGATGATATTTAGCACTGTAATGTCTTTGATCCTCATATGAAAAGAATTGCCATGAGAAGTAAAAACACTCTAGTGGAAACCTCACCACTGCGTTTCCTGTCTTGAGCGCATCTGCTACATCAGTCAGGGAGTTCAAGCATTTGCGCCAGTCCCCAGGTGACTCAAGAAAGGTGGCCTTGAAGGAGGCCCAGAGTGAGGCAGAGGTCCTGTGCTGCACCCAGCCCTTCACACGCATGTGGGTGGCATAGAGGTTCTAATGTGCAAGTTCCTCGATGCTTCCGGGAACCTTTCAGACGATTCATCTTCCCCAGGTTCTCAAGTGTTTGGACTTCAGCCTCTGTGTCTGGTGAGATGTGCTCGCCACACTTCCTGTCTTGTCCTCACCACCGACATTCAGAACTCAGAGTCAGTCTGCAGGCCTGACTGGTGGGCCTTGGGAAAGGAGTGCAGGTACCTTTGTGTCACACACCTACCGTGAATCAATCATCCCATGAGAGGTGGCCAGGCTCTCTACTTTGCAGAGGAAGAAAAACAGGCTCACAGGTGTTACAAAGGGATCCACACTCAGACAGGTCTGCGTGGGACCAGCGTAGGTCTTTCTGAACTAGGTCCACATTCTTCACTAGCCTTTACATTGCCAGCTCGGCATCTAAACGAGCTCTCTGGTGACTTGTGGGTTGATCAGAGTGCATCAAACCAGGCAGTGTCTTTCAGCAGAAAGTCCTGCTGCCTTCAGCTTGATTCTTTGTATTTCTGAGCTGCATCTCTCAGCATTTCTGTCTTATTGGAAAAGTATTTCATTTTATTCACTAGCATGTTTATCATGAATAAAATGGTGAGAACATTATTAAATTGTACATTTTTCTGTTTTCCAACACAACTCTAAAAAGAAATGCTTTGTCAAATGAATAATAGTCATTATTCATCTCTTCTAACATCCCCCTAGTTGATATGTGCTTTTATTTGAATGCACATTATTAGTGAATTACCCATACACTTATAACCTCTGTATGTTTATTCTTTCAGTACCATGGCTGTTACAACAGGCACTGAGCTACTGCCCCTGATTTTTTTGTTTGAGTTTTTGAGACAGGGTTTTTCTGAGTCACCAAGGTGGCATCGCTGAGCTCAAACTCGAGATATTTCTTGCCTCAGCCTCCCAGAGTCCTGGGATTACAGGCTAAAAATTTTAAATTGTGATTTCTACTTTGAGGAGATATTGAAAATTGTTCTTTAGTGTTTGTTGTTGTCAGGAGTCATAACAATGTATTTTTGAAATTAAGTGTTGGAAGGTTACAGACTGGTCAGAAAATAAATGCTTATCATATTTTGTTGGCTGATTTATCTATAACCAGTTATATGGCTTCTGAAATTTTGTCTTAAATCAGTGTTTTTGGTCTTCATAAGGAAGAGATTTGTTCATTCAAATTAGCTTCAATTAAGAGGGAAAGGGAAATTTCATTCTCTTTCCAAAGTGTTATTTTCAGGCAGGTCCGAGGAAACTTCAACAATGAAGCAGTTGTTATCTCTTTTTTTTTTTCCTCCTGTAAAGTAAAATAATTGCTGCTTTGCAGTACCTCCCTCCATAGCTGAAATAGAAAAATAGAAACAAATTAGATGCATATCAGAAACCAAAATTCTTCCTGCTTATTGAGAGTTTAAAAATAATCTTTGTAATTAGTGTGCATATCCTGGAAACTCCTGCTGCTGAGCTCCTATATGCACAGGGCTTTTCAAACGCAGGCATCCCACACCCCCGCAGACACCTGGAGAAGTCTGCTCCGGAGTAGAGGGACAGGTGCTCTTCTGTTCCTTGCTGACTCTTTGGTGAGGAGCTTGGGGTGGAAGAGTGTGAGACCTGGCTTTGCTCTGCCTTTGATGCTTCTCCTCTCTGACTTGGCCCCGAGGCTACTTTCCCTAGACCTCTGACAGATTTCATTTCATTTTATTCACATTATTATTATTTTGTGAGCTGTGGCAGTCATTAGTCAGAGTCATTATAAATTCAGTCCTGACCACTAAAACATAAACCCAGAATTAAAGTCTTCTTTTTTTTTTTTCATTTGTGTGGGTGAAGGGTTCCTTCTCTATTTTTTAATAGAAAAATAATACTCTACTTGGGAGAAAGAGTCAGAGGGGACAGAATTAAAAATAATGTGTTTATGTGTGTGTTAATCCTGAATAATCCAGTTTGTTATCTCATGACCTCTGGGTATTTGACTGTCAACTCTTTGTTGTTGTTGTTGTTATTTTGACAGCTCTTCTGATGTACTTCAACCTGACCTTGAACGCATTATGTAGCCCAGGCTGACTGAACTCACAAAAATCCTACTGCCTCATCCTCTCACCTACTGGAATTATAGGCATGCACTATCATGCCTGCCTGATACCTCTTCAATTTTTCAAACCCTAGGCACTCTACCCCAAATCTACATGGCTACCCCTTTTACTTTAGTGTTTGCTTGTTTGTTTTTGTGACAGGATCTCATTAAATTGCCCAGGCAAGATGAGAACTTGGTCTCCTCCTGTTTCAGCTTCTGCCCAGTGTCAGTTCAGGTCAAGGGCATGCACCACCATGCTGGGCTGGGGTGTACTAAGACTGGTGAGGATCATGTTTTTCCTAGACACTTGCCTCTCGGGTATCTTTTGCAGGAGCCCTGCTTCATTCACAGCCCTGTCTCTGAGTGTAGTGGTTGGATTCTGGGGCCATGGTTGTTTTCTCTGTCTTCGCAGCTGGTGCGAAGCTGCCCATTTGCCCTGCTCCCTTTCAGTCTAGAAGAGTGGGTGAGTTGTGTGAGCCTGTGTCTGAGCATTTGTCCACAGCGCCCTCCAGTGACGGCCTCCGCGGGTTAGTCTGCCGTCCACTGTGGTGGTGCAGTGTCTGGGGTGGTGAAGGTAGAAGCCCATGGCTTCAGTTCACAGTCATGTGGTGCTGTCGCTGTTTGGCCCTTGGTGAGGAGGACAGTGAGGGAAGTGTGTGCTGGAGAACAGCTGCTCATGCCTCGTCGGCAGGAAAAGAAGTGTCACAGCTGAGTCACAGTGTTCCATTCGAGGCCACAGCCCAGAGCCCTGGCCTCCTTCCCAGGAAGTGCTCCTTGCAATGCTGCTGGGGCCTTTGGAGCAGTTAGAGCCCTCCAACCTCTCAAGTCTGCGTCCTTCAGCAGGGTCAGGACCCTATGGGTGGGATGGCCCCATGGTGTCCTCTGTCTCTGTCTTTTACTGTGACATTTGAGGGCTGCAGTGGTCCCCGGCCCAGTTTCTCCATAGAGCTTTTGCCTGTGGACGCGGCCCTGCACTGCCTCAGGCTGCAGACCTCAGGCTGAGCCTTCTCAGCCACGCTGAGGCTCTGGTGAAGCCCTGTGCCCAGTTCCTTTTCTTTGTTGGTTTGTAACTCAGAAAAAGAGGGGATGGATAAGGTGTCCAATTGCAGAGCTTTTACATAGTGCCATGGAGTCCTTACTGCTTCTCGGAATACGAGTCATCCATTGCTTTTCTGAAATGACAGTGTTGTGCATAGCAGACATGGAATGACACACCTTCACTCTGCTCTGGTGGTCCAGAGGTGAGAAGAAAGCACATTGCAAGACTTTTTCTAATCTCTTCCAGCCTCACATTTTAAATTTCCCTGACTTTTCTAAAATGAAAGGACCTTTAATCTTGCTTCTATTCTGTGTAAATAGGAATAGATGTTTTCCCTAAAAATCTTAAAATTCTGGAAAGGGCTAAAAAAATGCTTTTCAACATTTCAGTCTGAATATTTGGAAAGGCAGCTGTATCAAACTAGACGTGAGAATGGATTATGAACATTGGTCCATGCTCTATTTTTAGAACAACCCGAAAGTGATTATGAAATCCTAACATCATGGTTTTCTTTCTTGTTTGTCTTAAAATAATCAGCCAGGTCTAGAAGAGTTAAGCTGTGCCTATTTAAATATTTTAAAAGTATGTAACACATGTAGTTTTGGATAAATATTCAGTGTGGATGAGGGGGTAGTTGGAGGAGCAGAGCTAATTTAGCAAGCAGCCCTATTCTGGGTGGGAAGCAGGTGCTGCTTTTGTCTGTTTTTCCATACTGGACCTCACAGACCTTTCCTGTGCCTTGGTTTCCCCTGCCCTCCCCTTTGCTCCTCCTTTCCTTCCTCCTGAAAGTCTATGCTTCACGAAGTCCTACGTCATTTTGTTTTAGCAAATTTTACTTTTTTCCTTTCTTTGATTCTATACATGCAGTGGATACTTCTAAAGATCACTCTGAAGTGACTCAGCCATTAGATTAGCCACTCCTTTGGCCAGTTAGCGCTCTGATCGGGAGGAATCAAGCTGAACGCAATAGCTCACTTTGTCTCTTTCTGCTGTTCTGTCTCTCCTTCCTTCTGTTTTCTTATGGATACCACAATTTCCACCCACGTCCAGAGATGAGCTCTAAATCAATCCCCTTCCACAAGCACTGAGAAGAAAATAAAAATATCGGCATTCACTGAAGAGAAGGCTTGAGTAGAGTGTTCTAAAAAGGATGTCCAAGTTGTAGACGTTTGTTCCAGAGAAGTGGTTGAAAATCAGCATGAATGTTAACATCCCAAGAAGAAGGGAAACTGTTTCACAGTCATGCCGGCTTGTGTAGTTCGCCCAGCAGCATTACACCATTCACTGGGGTGCTGAAACCGGTGACAGTTGCCCACGGCATCTGACTCCTTCAAGCTGCTATGCAGTGTTGAGTGGTGTGAGCCTCGTTCACATGTTATTTCATAAAAGTTCAGATCACTAGGCCGGAGGGTTAGCTCAGTGGTTCTGGCACCTGCCTCGCAAGCGCAAGGTCCTGAGTTCGATCCCTGGAAACCACATATAATGCTGGGCGTGGAGACTCATGCCCACCAGCAATCAATACCACATACCACAGTGCTGGGTGTGGTGGCTCACGCCTGTGATCTCAGCACTCAGGAGGCAGAGGCAGGAGGATTGCTGAGTTCGAAGCTTGCCTAGACTACATAGTGAGCCCAGAGCCAGCCCGAACTACAAAGTGAGACCCTGTCTCAAAAAAAAAAAAAAAAAAAAAAAAAAGCTCAGATCACTGACCTGAGTTGTGAAGTGCTGATAAAGAAATCGAACTGAATTAAATCTGGATTAGTCCAGTTTCTGTCACTGCTGGCCCTCATCATTTTAAAGCAGCGCTACCTAGACGTGTGTACATGGAAAGAGAGAGAAGCAGAGGGAGAGGGGCAGAGAGAGACAGAGATGTTTAGAATAAGTCAGGGACTGATGTGATTATAGGTGTCTGCAAGTCCCAGATCTGCAGAGTGGACAGCCCAGTCTGAGTCCTGAGGCCGGAGCTGCTGTGGGGCCAGGAATAGCTGTCGTCCCAGTTTGAAGCCCTCAGGCAGGAAGAGTGGATGCCTCTCTGCAGTGGCAGAGCTAGCTGCGTGCTGCCCTTTGCAGAGCCCATCGTGGGAGTTTATTTAGCTCACCAGTCTCTCCAGGGAGTGCAGTTAGAACTGTCGAAGATCTATGTGTGCCTTTAAGGTGATGCTGAGATGCCACAGTATCTCCTGTAGTTCTTGACCCTCAGCAAAATAGATTTAAACATCAGTGTAACTGTATTTCATCGCTGGTGTTCTATTCTTTACAAAAAATTTAGATGCTGACTTAGTACCCAAAGAATTGGTGGACAGGTGACAATCATAGCAAAATAAAAGTCGAGGTTTCCGAGGAGTTGAATGTTCCCAGGCTCAGTATTTCTCCTCTTTTCTAGCTCCACATCCTTCAAGGTGCTCTCTTCAGATTCACGACTTTAATATCCTCTCCTGCTGAAGTTTTCCTCTTATTTATCTAATAAACTCTAGGCTCATTTATCTAACTGCTCACTCAGTATGTCCAATTATATGTGTAATACTCATCTTAAGTTTGAAATATGCAGAGCAGAAATTCAAGTCCTTGGCCCAGAAAAATCTAATAACTACTGTGTCCCTTACCTTAATAAACAACTCCCCTTTCTCTTGTTGTTTGAATGTGCTGGCTGTATTTTTAGAAGGACTTCAACATAGATCTTCCACACATACACAGAGTTTCCTAGTAGTGCATAGTGGTACTGTTCCCATCAGAGGAAAGAGCATTCTCTACTTGAGACCTGGTGGTGGCACAGGACTGTCTCTGTGACCAAAGCCTCGAGGATATGACATCTGATAACTCACAAAGATTGGAGCGAAAGCTGATCACTTTCTGACTGGCCCCCTCTCTTTGGGGCAGTGTGCTTGGGAGCAGGTCATCCTATCGGATATAAGGAATCTGAAGTAGCTCTTGTGGAGAGACCACATGGAGAAACCAGTTTGGGGAGTGAATGGGGTTCCCAGGTTGATCCAACATCAACTTGTACATTTGTAAATGAACAAGGCTCGTGAGTGACCCAGCTGATGGCCCAGACATTCTGGGGCAGAGACATATGGGTAAGCTGTGAGTAATGTGTTACACAGTCGTAGTGAATGGAACGTTGCAAAAAGCCAGCATTAGACCCCGTGACTCCTCTTACTCAGCATTACTCACATCAGCAAATCCTGACGTTCTCTGCAGAAAATGTGGTCTGTGTGGGGTTTCTGCTGTTCCCTTTCAAGGCTTGTATTGTCGGTATAATTTTGTCTTCTCTTTTCTTTGAATTTTTCTACTTTTCATTATGAGAATTGAACCTAGGGCCTTTCCTAAAGTATATCCCCAGCCCCCTCTTTTTTTTTTTAACTTCTTTTAAGAAAAAAAAACTCACATGGTTGCTAAATTGCCTTGTTTAGGCTTAAATTTGTGACTCCTCTGCCTCAGCTTCCCAGAAAACTTCTCTCCTCACTCACAGTGCCCAGGCCACATTGGCACTTTACATTAAAACATCAGTTTTGGAGCCAGAGATGGCCAGGAGCAGGGAATATCCCTGTCCTGTGTAGGGATGGCTCCTGAGATTATGTTGTCCAGCTTGCTCTGTGCTCATGGCATTGTCACTGGTGACATGGTGCTTCCTGGGTTGGGTTCCATCACTGTGACAAGGGACCCCATGACCTTTGGCGTGTGAAACCTGCTCTGCTCGGTGTCCTGTGAAGGAGCCGTGCCCCAAAGGGACACCTCCATTGTAATTCTAACCTGAGTACAGCATATTCCCTCATTTATGGTCTTACATTCCATGATTCAAGTTACTTCAGGCAACCGTGGTGCAAAATCACTAAAGTGAAAACTACAAAAAAGTCAATAAATTGAAATAACTTGTATAATTATAATGTCATTATATTTGTTCTGTTTAATTATGATGTTAAGCCCATACTGAGGTCATGAGGTATTGTGTGAGAACTAGGGTGGACAACTCTACAATTTCTTACGTCATCCTGCTAAATGCTAGGGTTCAGTGTTATATCAACTGTGTTTTACTGCCTCGCACAGTACTTTTTCCTCCTTAACGGCTTTATACCTGCTGCTGTTTCTGCCCACTCTACTTCTGTTCCCAACATCCTTTGGGAGACTGCTGCCATTTAAAACCATTGACATTCCCCAGCCTATAGCCACACACACAAAACTGACCTTTCCCTCCCATGACCCCATTGTATTTTGTAGTCTGAAGTATTAATTCACTGTCTGAAACATTACTTACATTGTTTGACTTGTGTCCCATTGTTTGTTTGACTTGTGTCCCTGGTAAGCATCATAATAGCAGAAACCCATCTGTCCTTTTGCCCTTCTGTCCCCAGCACCAAGTAGGTCCCTGGCATTCAGCTGGTGCATAGCCAGTTCCTACTGAGTGACTGGATGGGAGGCAGTCAAATCAAGCAGACTGGGAACACAAATGAGGGGCTGGGACATAGAGACCCTGGTGGTCAACAGAACTGGGTGAATCACTCGACTTCTCTGCTTTCTCACATGCATCGGATGGGGACAGTACTCAGTCCATGGAATGGTCTTCAGTGCTAGATACACATGGATATAAACTTCATAAGACCCAGGCAGTTTTCCAGGCAAGTATGTTCCCCTTTTCTGTGATTTGTTATTTCATGAACATTTGGGCCTAGGTGGGATTATGTCTAATTGTAACGTTTCTTATTCTACCCCTACAACAAGTGTAATTGTAACATTTCTGCTGCCACATTTCTCATCCTGCTCTTTGTGTCTGCCCCTAAGACAAACAAGGGTTCTGGCAGATCTGGCAGGTGTCAAGGTGGCCTTTCTGGACTGGAGCAGATGATCAGGAAGTTCTGTGGACAACTTTACAGTCTGTGCATTAGTCATTCTGACAAATCCCAAAGTAGAAGACCCTAGAAGGCCAGTGTTGTGAATCTCACACCATCCTGAAATGACATTAGCATGGATGAATTCTGTTCAGTTGTGTTGTGTAAAATTGTACCTTTATTCATTTCCAAGTGTGCTCAAGAATTTATAGTTCAGGGGAAGGGAAGGTGTGTGTATGATACATCTTTATGTATTCAGATCTTCAGGAAATGTGGTATTTTTGGTACTATGGCCAATAAAGGCAACCATGTATTGTAAAGCCATCAATACTGTATTTTCTAAATAAAAACAATGAATGAAACATAAGTGAATTTTCTTTTAATACTGAAAAATACTGAGCAAAACAAACTTCACATCTATCTTCACTTCTTTCCAGTTTCCTGTCCCCCAAAATAGGCAACTGTTCAGTAATTTAGTCAGTGTGTTTTCAACAGAGACTTTTGTTAGAAGAGATTTTTGTTACTTTATATGCAGAAAGTACATAAATCAACACACGGTCTCCCCATAGTATTTGAATTTCCCAGGAGTTTTCATAGGGAATGATCAAGAAATAAATATCTGAAAGGGATAACTTAGAGAACTGACAGGGGAACAAATAGTCCAGAAATATTAGTTTAGTATTTTCCCTTCAGACCTCTTTATACACCCCTGAATGGATTTACATGTAAGCATTGTTTTTGTTGTTGACTTGTTAATCCTTAGAACATATTATGGAATATGTTTCTTGTGTTCTAATTTAATTATATTTCACTCATGTTCACCCCAGTTTTGTATAACTTCTTTGTGTTTTATGAAATGGCTTAGCTCTAGTGCGGCATTACCCTGGTGGTGGATGATTTGGTGAGGACAGTATGACCGAGAGCTCTTTCCTGTTCTACACTTGTTCCACTGTCTTTGTCCCTTCTAAATGGGCTTCATTCCCATCTGTGGACTGTGTATCCCTCCTGACATCTCCCTCCTAAGGATGAAACAAACCCTGCCCAGGATTTCTGAGGGATTCCACCCAGACACGCCCTGGATCGGTGGATACCCTGTGCTTTTGTGGTGTGCTCATTTGTGACATTGTCTCCAGAAAAACAGCAATAAAAACAAAACAACGAAACTTTGAGAACTGCATTTGCTAGTTTATTTACTGATCATTGGGGTTTTGTTACCAACTGTGCATTCATTAATATGTTTTTCTTATCCTATAGACTTGTTGTGTTTTTTCTTAGTGATTTTTGGAATTTTTTTGTTTCCTTATATACTTTTACTAAATATAGTACAAATGTATTCTTTAGTCCTATTTTATCTTAACTGCAATAGTGTTTTTGTCTTTAGTGACTTTACAGAAGAGTTATTTTTTCCCCTGGATTGCTTTTCAATCTTTTAAATCATGTTTTCTAGATTATAGAAAACCCAATGTTGTAATCAGGGTACTACTCTCTTTTGATACCTTGTAGTCTTAGTTTGTATGGCTGAGTTCTCTCGAGTTAACATGCATATGTGGTGATTGTGTCCTGAGTGTAATGTGTAGGTGAAAATTTACTCATATTTTTACTAAATTAATACCTGCTTTCCTCTTCACCAAACACACCATCCTTTTCTCACTGATTTACAGTTATTTTCTCATTGATTTACAGATTATGCCAAGATTGTTCCTAAATTCTCTAGGTAGTTACATTCATTTCCCTTCATTTTCTTAAATCCACTTTGCCTTTTGTTGGTCATTATAACCTCTGTGTGGGTCTTGCATTTCCATCTTCACAGAGTTTGGTTTTAAATTTTTCTTTCTTTAATGTGTTTTAAGTCAAAATTAAAAGGTATATTGGATTCCAGGTTTAGATGAATAGGGAATGGGTTAGGTCTTCTCACGTAAATATTTTAATATAATTTTACAATTTGTACACATTTTTGTGTTTGCTTGTTCAATATATATTCATATCTAATCCTTTTTGAGAAGTAAGAATTTGGGCCAGGGTTATAGCTTAGTGGCGCAATGTCTACCTAGCAAGTGCAAGGTCCTGAGTTCAATCCCCAGTACAAAAAAAAAAAGTAAGGACTTTAAGATAACTTTCTTATCTTTTAAGCTTCCTTTATATAGCACATTGTAGTATAGCACATTTCTTCAGATTTTCTGTCTTCTACAGAGGAGCCAAATGAAGTGATTGTCACCAGAATGCTTCTTTTCCGAGTAGAAGCTGCAAATCACAAGAGTATAAGGGCTGACTCAGGGTCCCTAAGCAGAGTTAGTGAACTCTGTGGATTGCTTCAGAGTTAGAATGAGCCAGTGCTGGGATCTGTGAATAAGCAGATGTATGAGTCACTGCAGACCCTCCTGAAGTCTCAGCCTCCCTGAGCATAGTTGTTGGTGTCTTCTCTTTGCTTGTGAATTCAGGACAAGAGATGAGACCACCCAGAGGAATATTCTCCCTGCCGACTTGAAGCTTGATGAGTTTAACACTCTCTCAAAGTACTGAGTGAGGTCCCTGGCTTTCAACAGAAACTACTCCATAAGATTCCTCAACAGCAGAACTGCCTCCATGGCTGTCTTGTTTTTTACCCCTCTGCTCTTCATGACCAAATCCAGTCCTGTGTTCTCTAGCAGAGCTGTGGGGATGTTGCTGTTGGCTTCGCTGCTCCTTCTGAACTCTCACTAGTTACTATTTTCCTTAATGGATCATAATTTCAACTCTTTAAACTCTCCTTTCAGAATGCCATAATGGAGGAGGTGTGACTTGGGTTTGAAGTGTGGTAGTAAATTACCCATCTATGAATTAACATGTATAATTTAAACACACATCATGAATAATGATGAATTCAAGTGTGACTTTATCATCTAAGTAGAAGGTAAGGATTCTTTCCCCACCCATGTTTTACACTCTAAATATTAAAATTGGATACTCTGCTTTTGTGGGTACAGTGCTATAATTCCCAGAAGCTTTTTTGGGCACAGGCTGCTCCTCAGTATCACATTGTAACAGGATGGACACCTGAGGGCAGGGACTGCTGCTGAGCTGGCTTCGTTTGTACACCACAGAGACCCTACAGGTGGGCTTCAGTAGGTAATGTCTGTTGCCTGAACAAGTAAATGAATGAATGAGCAAAGAACACTGCTTTGTGCTTCACACTTATCTTAGCTTTTATTTTTATTTTTGTTTCTTAAGCCACACAGTGGAAACTTTGGCTAACAATATTGACACATCACTTTTCACATCCTCTGCAATGGCATTTTGCCACTAGTAGGATGTAGGGAGAAATCAGAAGGGAAACACACTTAACCGTGTCATTTTTGGGCAGCTGTTCTTTGTGATGTCTGTGATGAAACTGGATGCAATTCAGCATGTTTTGCATTAATTAGGTGTTAGCTTTGACTAAGAACGTTTGATCCTGTGTAGATAGGTGTTTATTTCTATGAATCTGTCACACAGAAAAGTAGTGTCAGCTCTGAGGGCAAAAGTGATGTGTTTGATATTTGCGTATGTTCCTGGTCAGAGTGGGATGCTGCAGACAGGGAAAGACGTGTTCTAATGTCAGGCTCCCAGCACTGGTGCTTTGTAAGTGGTACAGATTTAAGGCCACAGACATCAGAAATCATGGTGGTAAGACCCTGTAGCATGAGTTTTAACAAACTCATCAGGTGATTCCACTGAATACTAAAACTTGACAATGTTCACTTTGCTGGAAAGACCCAAAGATCACAGTGGGTGGACCTCAGCTCTGCTGTTCTGGATGACTTCACCTAGGAGAAATTTAAGAC
Organism: Thryonomys swinderianus; assembly: GCA_004025085.1. NCBI lineage: Eukaryota > Metazoa > Chordata > Mammalia > Rodentia > Thryonomyidae > Thryonomys > Thryonomys swinderianus. Next base: position 16,166 of record PVIC010005769.1, read on the forward strand.
AGTGAAGTTTTGCTTTCTTCTTATGTAAACTGTGGCTGTAGATTTATTTTAGTTAAATAACCTGCAAAAAATGACATTGAGCCCACTGTAAGAAGCCAGTCAACATATGCAAGTTGACTTCCTCTTTCTAATGCTATCCCTGGAATCTGAAGAAGTGCTTGTGAAGCCTACACACCTTTGAGACAAAAATAGTGTAAAGTATAAACTCAAACAGACACAAAAGGCAGTAAGTAAGTCCCTGATGATACAGTGCCACTACATACTGTCATGCTGCACAGTGAGCACATAGCAGCAGTGTTGTAATGGTGTCTGGGCACTTCCAGGATTTGTTCCCAAACATGAACGTTCCAGTTTGAATATCAGTAAGTCAGGGACTTACTGTATTTGTTTCCAGCATTTCCTGAGAGGCTAATAAACCCAGTCCGTTTGGAGGTAAAGAAATTCTGAGATATAAACAAAGTCTTCAGAGTTTGTTACCTTTGAAACCCTTTGACATGTAGAAATGTCTCATATCATATGGATGTGCATACTTTCTCAAGGGTTTTATATGTAGACATGCACTTCTTAGCCACTGGGAACAGCTGAACAAGGATTAGTGTTATTTTTGGTTCTGTAGTTGTTTTATGTATTGGAATTTTGTTTTACACTCCTGACTAGTCAGCCCCTTTACTACTACTATGTGTCTCTATATCCTCTAAGTTATTTGCTCCTGAGATGGCCAGAGCAGGTGCTCCATGCATGCCAGTTTCACTGTCAAGGACACTTGGCATCTCCAGTGGTTTTCACAAGGTCAGGCAGGCTTGTGCTTCTGTGTTAGCTCCCTGGTAGTGTTTTAGTGTCACTGATTCCTTCCCATGACCTACAGAAGCTCTTCCTTAGTAAGCCAGTGCACATTCAAAGACAACTTCCGGCAGTATCAACTGTGTGACCAGTGTAATCTTGAATAATTCATGGAAGCTGCCAAGATGTGAGGAATTGCATGTGAGGAAATGTAGAAATAGAGTGATTGCTATATTGATTTGTGAAAGATCATATCTGAATTGCATCTGTTTTCTAGTCATGGTTATTGATGAGCACTGTCTATCTCATTGGTATGTTTTATGATAGCTTGGATTTACTAAGTATTTTTATCCCTACCTTATCTGACACGTGGGGTCAGTGTTGTCTGAACCCAGCTGCTGTAATGGTTTGTTGTTCACTGCTGTGTTTTATTTTAAAGGTTATTGAAGAACATGTGATCTTAAGGAAATCAAATCATTTTCATTGAATTACTTTGATAATATTACATCTACTACAGATATTTTTCTTATAATGAATTACTTGACTAACAACTGTTTGGACTTAGGACCTAATGCTTGTACTTCCATCCTTTTTCTTTTTGTGTACAATTCTGTACATCTTGCATATAGAACCTCAGTGTCTTTCTTTGGGTACAGTATACTTTATACGGTACTGCAAATTTTGCTGTTTGTACTGTAGTTTTATGTTGTTATGCTTTGCAGTACTGCCTGTAAGAGTTATGCAAATAAGAGTCATCAAGTTGGAGTTTCTTTCACCTTTTCTTTGTCCTGAATATTGTAATGTTTGTACTATATACCATTGCTCACTTTGCAACTGAGTCGTTTAATGACTGTCTCAGGAACACAACTTAGTTGTCAAACGAGGACAGTTTGTACTGGATCGTTTAGAGAACAAGGACTACATATTCAGTACTGGTGCAATATATTCCCAAATACTTATGATTTGTTATTGCTTAAACTCACAGAGGTGGAAGCTGTGGGTACAAAGGGCTGACTGGTTTCATCTTGTGCACCAGTTTGGCAGTCAGAAGCTCAAGAAATGCTTAGTTTGAGATTGTGCTGTTATCCCCAAGGCTTTGCTCGGGCTGGGCCTGGGGCTGGAGGTTCCCTTTGAAGCTGGTTCCTGCCATCACTTTCCCAGCCTGCTCAGTGGCACTTGGCTGACTGTCCTGGTGGTTTGGCCTAGAATTCCAGATAGTGATCTCAGTGAAGATACACACATTTCTTATGTAGCACCTAGAATTTAGAGTTAAGAAATGGAATTTGCCAGTTCAGTTAAGGCTTCAGTCCAGTACTGGCATCAAGTCCCCTGTGATAGTTACAGAAAATGCCAAGATGCCAGGCAGAGAGGAAAATAGTTCCTACCTCCTAATAGATGAATCACACTGCAGAGAATATGTGGAATGGGAGACATTGTGCTGCCTACCTTTGGAAAATACAGTATGCTACATAAGCACTGAGAAGTGTGTAACAAGCTGCTATTTAAGAAGCAACTATAGGGCCGGAGATTTATCTCAGTGGTTCCGGCGCCTGCCTCACAAGCACAAGGTCCTGAGTTCGATCTCAGTAACCACATAGAATGCTGGGCATGATGACTTACACCCACCAGCCATCAATACCACGTACCAACCACAGTGCCACGCGTGGTGGCTCACGTCTGTAATCCCAGCACTCAGGAAGCAGAGACAGGAGGATAGCTGAGTTCGCAGCAGCTTGCCTGGACTACTTAGTGAGCTCAGGGCCAACCTGAACTACAAAGCAAGACCCTGTCTCAAAAAAAAAAAAAAAAAAAAAAGAAGCAACTATAACCCGAAACGCTAAAGAAAATTTAGTTTAGCTCTCACAGCTTAATGTCTCCATATATTTTGTTGATATTATTTAGATTCTTCCAGTTAATCTCTTGTGACTCAATTTAAGAGTCAAGTCAGTTGAGTCTCAGATATGAGACAGTGCTGTCAGCCTTCCAGCTGCCAAGCCCATGGTTGGCCTTTGTCCTACAAGACATGTCATAGGTCCACAGACTGGGGAGCTACCCAGGGTCACTCTGCCAGTGTCCGGGACATGGGGCCGTACAGCACTGTGGGAGAGTTACAAGCACGGTTGCTGGGAAGCAGCATTCTCATTAGGTTACTTTATTTTCACTCCTTCAGTAGAGTGTTCTGTTGAAGCAGAGAAAATATTTGTCCTATCCCACCCGCGGTTCAGGAAGTATTAATCATTCCTTCATCTGTGTTTCTACAGCATTTAGGTCATTGCATTTCTGATTCTTGTTGATTGATTTATTTTTAATAATACACAAATACATGAGTACATTCTGTTTATAAAATTTCAAACAATAAAAATAAAATATTCCCATTAATCTACATCCTTTTCCCCACTTGAATCCCTTCCCAGTGATGAGCTACACCATCAGGTTTTATGTAGGCCTCTAGACACATTTTTTTTTGCTTCAACACAGGCACAAACACACAAGTCTAACTTTACATAGGGGAAAGAATGTTCCATATGTTGTATTTTGATTTGCTTTATTCACTTAACCATCTTGACTTTGAGAAGTTTATACATACCTCAATTCAGCATCTCTTTAAATATGATGGTATAGAAATCCTTTCTATGACCATATATTAGTGAATTAAATTCCTCTCCTATGCTTTAATATGCCCCATGAACCAAAGCTTGCCCAGGTAAGTATTTCTAAAGTAGCTCTTGATGCTCTTCAGAGAGTTCGTGACCACATCTCCAGCAGAGGCTCCTAGAGCTTCTGCACTGCAGTGATTTGTAAGCAAATAGATGCCCCTGACACCATCATGTTCAATGCAGTAAATTGGACATAGAAGTTTACATATCACATGGTTTTCTTTTGAGAAACCCAAAGTACAAATAAAGAAAAAAATAAAAGAACAGTAATGGGAAGTAGGAAGATAGGTCTTTCTTAGTGGGGAAGGGGATCAGGAGATAGGTGGAGAAAAGGGAAAAATAAAAAAAAAAACAATTAGAATATAGATGTATATATGTTATAGATACGCAGCAATTCACCACAAGGAATGTAAACATTATGTAGTACAAATAAGTACTGATCAATAAAAATATTGCCTGATTACCTTATAGAAGGATTTGGCTATAGATGCTCCACCATCATCCCTAATACTTTTTTTTGAGACAGGGTCTTGCTTTGTAGTTCAGGCTGGCCCTGAGCTCCCTATGGAGCCCAGGCAAGCCTCAAACTCAGCAGTCCTCCTGCCTCTGCCTCCTGAGTTCTGGGATTACAGGCATGAGTCACCACGTCCAACATTGTATGTGGTTACCAGGGATCAAACTCAGGACCTTGAACTTGGGAGGCAGGCGCGTGCACTGGAACCACTGAGCTAAATCTCTGGTCCATCCCTAATACTTTTGAGCTTTGCATAGTGGATTAGGACAAAAGAAATATTCTATTGTCATTTTCTTCCATTTCTATGGTTAATAGTAATGTGTCTCACACTTTCCTATGTTTCTTCTTCTGTTAATATATTTTGTTATTATTTATGTTATATATATATGTATGTATGTATGTATATAATTATACCATACAGATATAGCTTTCCCTCAACTCTTAATTTTCTTTCATTGATTACTTGGATCCAAAGCATATTTTAATTGTATGCCATAAGAATGTAACTTTACGTACATTTACACACATTTATGGAGATATTTTCATATATATGTATGCATTTATCTATTTAATGTATACTTACTGCAGCATGCATGCCCAGGCTCCTTTGAAGGTAGAGCATTACAAACCCAGGAGCCTATCCCTCATGCATGCCAGTGACAACCCAACTTACCACATTCATGGAAATGCTGACTGTTCTCAGCATCGGGTACACTCTACTTCCCATTTCAAATAGGTACTGCTTATCAGTTCCCCAAGCTTTGTTTTATTTTAATGCATGTTTAAGTGGGAATTGTTTTTGAATTGTATGTCTGTGACCATCTCCAGAATCATATAAAATGTTTCACTTTTTATATAAATCAATGAAGTAAATTATTTAACATGCTAAATGTTAAACCATCCATCCTTGCATGCCTCATAAATGCTTTACCCGATGATAATATATTCTTTTAATATACTACTGAATTTTTTGTTAATACTTTATTTCACACACATATCCGCTTTTTCATAGTAGGTGAAAATGACCTCATTTCCTGTTTATTAACAGAGCTAACTAATTCTGTCATGTTGATTTATCCTATATTTTTTCTTCTTGAAAACAGGATGTCTGTTGTAAAGATGTCAGGTCCTGTATCTGTGCAGCTTGTACCTGCACAACAATGTAAGGCTGAGGTCCTCTATACAAATAACTAACTAGCTCATCGGTTCCTTCTTATTTTATTTTATTCAGTTTATACAATTCTCCTTGAACTTATATTGCTTGGGCACACTTTCCTCAAAAATCAGTCCTATCTTCTGTAGATTTTCAGTCATATTTGTACAAAAATACCCATAGGATAACTAATATTTCAATAAAAGTATGTGTATCATGTAACTAACTGCGAATATTTTAAAATGTTTCATACTCGTGTCATTTTTCAAGTTCTCTTTTGTGTTTTTTTGTGTGTGTGTTTTTGGCCCTGGGGATCAAATTCAGGACCTTGCACTTTTGAGGTAGGTGTGGTGCGACTGAGCTGCATTCCTGGCCTTGCATTCTCTTTTTATATGAGATATGCTGAAAATTTGTCCATGTCTTTTCAAGACTATTATCATTATTATTTTTTTTGAGACAGGGTAGTTCGGGCTGACCTTGAGCTCCCCAGGTGTCCCAGGCAAGCCTCAAACTCAGCACTCCCTCTGCCTCTGCCTCCCAGAGTGCTGGGATTACAGTCATGAGCCACCAGGCCCAGCATTGTGGTATGTGGTACTGAATGCTGGTGGGTGTGAGTAACCATGCCTGGTATGGTTTTATGTGGTTACCTGGGATCAAACCAGGGACCTTGTGCTTGCTTGCTAGACAGGTACCAGAATCACTGAGCTACATCTCTGGCCCAAGTATTATTTTTTTTAAATTTCCTATTTTAATAATTGTTTTTTACTTTTTGTTGTTAGTCTGTTTTTTATGCTTGTCATATTCCTTACACATCACAGTTTTGTGGGTATAAATTTTCACCATAAGATCTAAAAATCGTAGATATTTAAAATATATTGGTCGAGTTGTTCTTTTTTTTTTTTTTTTTTTTTTTTTTTTTTTTTTTTTGAGACAGGCTCTCACTTTGTAGTTCAGGCTGGCCCTGAGCTCCCTATGTAGCCCAGGCAAGCCTTGAACTCAGCAATTCTCCTGCCTCTGCCTCCAGAGTGCTGGGATTACAGGGGTGAGCCACCATGCCTGGCAATGTGGTATGTGGTGTTGATGGCTGGTGGGAGTGAATTACCATGCCCAGCATTGTATGTGGTTACCAGGGATCAAACTCAGGACCTTGCACTTGCGAGGCAGGCACCAGAACCACTGAGCTAAATCTCCGGTCCTTGAGTTGTTCTTATATGAACAGTTTCTTGTTTCCCTAGTCTCACATCTGTTCAATCCAAGTTTTAATCTCAGGTGTATTTTAATTGTTTTTCCTGATGTATTTTATATTACTTTTGACATGGACAAATTTCTTCCATTGTTTTAGAGTTTGAGTTGTGTTACAAAACAGGTTTGGCTAAGAACTTCTTGTGAATAGTGATAGAAATATATTGAAATTGTATATTGTGCTATACAGTTATTGGGAAATACTATAAATGTGTTTGAACATTTTGTTTTATGGGTGAAGTATATGCATATGAGGCCAATTTATTGTTAATTGCATTAAATATATTCTGTAAATTCTGCTATTTTTTCTCATATGGTTTGTCATTATTACTTAGAATGTCATATCACATTATCCAACTAGTACAGTGTTAATTTCCTTTCATATTCTTAAATTTTGTTCCTTTTGTACATTTGAAAATTGAGTTTTCAGTTTAATAAATGTCCATGTTTTTCATAGCATGTAGGTAGATTTTTCCATTTCTCATAAATGGAATAGCTTTCTTTGTCTTCATTTCTATTGTTTTCACTATTCCTGATCCACTTTGTGACTCTTCTGACTGCCTGGCTGGATGCTCATTTCCTAATCCGAAAGCCTCCAAGTTTTGCTAGGAGAGTTATGACCCTTCACAACGTTATTATGTCTTCATATGTATTTGAACTTCTTCTTGCCAGTGTCTGTTTTGTGTTGCAGTATATTTATGGGTAGGCATATATGTATATTATGTGTAAGTTACTGTCTGAAAGCATCAACACATGCTTTTATTTTCTTGGCCATTTTCCTGTTTAATCTAAGAACCACATAATGTCAGTAGAAACCACTGCACTTTGGTTTATAAGCTGATGGTCGGTTGTGGTGGTGAGGAATTCCTAGAGCCTGTGCCCCTGGCTGTGCCTGAAATTCTATTCCTGGAATGGGCAGGTTTCCCTTCACTGGTACAAATGCCCAACTCGCCCACTGATAGGCAAGAGGTTTGGGACTCTGTGAGAGAAGAGCATGGTGGAGCAAAGCTGCTCAGTTGATGACAGCTGGAAAGCAGGGGAGGGGCCTGAAAGTTCAACAGCTACAAAATGTGATGGTAATAAAAAAGGGAAACAAAATTTATGTATTTAGGGGGTGGAGGGTTGTGGGATGGATAGGGGAATGGGAAAAAATGAAAATTAAATTGTGTCATAGACTGGTACAAACTCCCAATATCGGGTGTGATCATGGTATGATGTGTTTATACAATATACCAATAAAGATAAATTTTTTAAAAAAAAAAAGAGCTATACTTTTCAAAGCCAGCCTCCTGTGAGGCACCTCTGTTGGGATCCAGCTTTGAATAGTCCTCTTGGCCGTGGACACCACTGGGTTTGAATGTCGATGAGTTAAAATGCCCTCAGAATCCAATGACCTGTTCACGAGTTTTACTCCCCACTCATGCTGTCAGGTAAACTAAGCTTTCACAGTGCCCAGCACCCTTTGGTCTTCCAGGACTTGCCTGACCTCTTACAGAATTCAGGTTACATAACAGCCAGCCTCTGAGTCTGAGCTTGCCCTCTCGAAGCTCTATTGTCTTACACTTAATGAAGAAATTAAGTTTTTCCTGCTCAATAATTTCAAATATTGGCAGTTTTGAAGTAGCAATGGAGTGAAGTGGGGGTGGATGTGGTACTGGAGACTGGAAGATGTGCATGGTGGTGTGCCCTACTGCTCAGTAGGGGAAAGAGTGCTGAAGGTGAGAACAGGGTGACATTGCCTCCTTTTCTCTCTGGCACAGCTCTGTGGCTGAGGATTGGGCACTGTCTTCCCAATGTTGTGTTTTGGTGAAACTCTAATGTTAGAAATAGAACTGGTCTTTCAGGACATTAGGTAGTTACATTTCCAAGTTAAGGGGATTGAACATATTTTATTTACAATTTCTGATAACCAGAATATTTTTAAATATTAATGTTAGCCAGAAGATTTAGGGGCAGGCTGGGAAGAGATGAAATCCTTGGGAAGACACATTATACAATCAGTGATCACATTAGCATCTTATGAGGGTGATCACGGATTCCATTGGCATCAGCTCTCTGTTGGCTGAACTGCACCTTCGCTTTCTGTTCAGCTCTGGGCTTTGTCTTTCTAACATCCACTGAGTCAGAGCCTGGCCACAGATATGTGAGGAAGTCCATGTAGGGTGAGTTTTTTAATAGGGATGTGTGGAAATGGTGGACTATAGTCCACCATTTGGTTCTGTTCAGTGGTTATTTCTATGTATAAAGAAGAGGGCAGGAATGGCATCTAATGGAGCTATGTTGGTAGGTTTCCAGTTAGCAGTGGATGAAGATGGCAGGGTGAGCATATCACAGGCTGTGGGCTGGAACACCTGAGCCAGGAATATGAACAGAGGTTTCCTGTCTCCTTTGTCACAACCATGAGACAGCAGAGAACAACTAATGGGTCCTCAGGGGGCAGCTTTTGGAGGAGGGGACCAATAGCTATGATGCATTGGAGATGAAAATACTGTGGATAATGAAGCTTAAAAATAAAAATCAGTGTCTTGTTGACCCTGAAGTGAATAGACTCTCCACAGCCCTCCCTCCCCCACACACTCCCACACCCACATCTGGCCCTCTGTGCTGAGTATCAGGATGAAGGAGGGCAAAGAGATCAGAGGAGAAAGAAATCAGGCCACATGAAGGGTTTCTAGTTTGAGTTCCAAATGCCACTGTGCCATTTAAAAACAGAATAAGACCAACAGCAGTGTGACAAGAAAATACTGTTTGAGATACTTGCATTTGACAAGATTAGGTTACCCTTACTATCTCCAATTTATTAGATGGTGGAGAACTCAGAGCAAATAGAAGACCAGTTAGAAAAATACATTATTCCATATTTGCCTATGACTGAGTTGAGGTAACTTAATTATCCTCTCATGCTGTTCTGTTGAGAGAAGCTTTGAGAGTATGTGTCTGTGTATGTGTTGATTAAAACAGAACCTCATGTGCCACTGCACATTGTAGTCCAATCTCTTCATAACACTCACTTGCATCCTTAATTTATCACAAGATTTATGCTATATATTTTTAAACCGTGTCTGTTGCCAGAGAAGATTTCTTAGAGGGGATCCTGATTTAATACTCCTTAACTTTTTCTTCTGTGGTACAGCTAGGGACATATTAGGTACTCAAGAAAAGCCTAATGTTTCCTATGTTTGTGGTAAGGATAAAATTTTTGTCTTTTCACCATGCTGAAAACTATTTTTTAGTATTCATTTTGAGAATCTGTTTTACAGAGAATTAGTTCATATTTAATGCACTTACATACAAGTAGACAGTGGGGAAGGAGGTGTCATTAACCTCTGTGCATCTGGCACAGTAAGTGTGGGATCAGTGGTGGTTACTGGGAAGTGGACGTGCTTTGGATGTGTTGTTTGTAGCTTTCTCTGCAAGTCCTTCCTGGCCTGCATCTAACCTGTGCCACTGGTGTGGAGAACAGAACATTGACAAGAAGGGTGTCGACTTACCAGCTAGGTTTCCACTTGTTCTTACATAGAAGGCTGAGAAGGAGCTCAATGAGGTTTATGCAGTAGAGCATTTTTCTCCTTAACTTTAACATTACCTGTGCTTTTTAATTTTTTAATTCCAAAGTTTCACAGCTGTAATTTCCTACTTAACTCTGAATTTCTCATTTTTATTTTGTCAGTTGCCTCTATACTAGATATTAATGCTGCAAGGTAGCTCTCTGGTTGGGTTGTAGAGTCAGTACTGGAGAACAAGTGTGTGGCAAACCAAAACTGAATTTTAAGATTCTTCTTTTTTTTCTGGGAGAAGGAATAAGTTAGAACAAGATATGGGGGTGGGTAGATATCCAAAACAGCATATCTCCTCCATTTAGCATCCAGAATGGCAAACTTCATACCAGTGGGGAGCTCTTTTAGGAAAGGAAAGACGGAATTCAGAATACAACATGAAGTGTCGCCTGGACACAAGAGGGCTCCTAGGCTTAAGCTCCTGAGCTTCACATTAGCTCCTCCCACACAGGTCAAGCATGAGGCCTTTCCTTCCACGTGGTGCTGCACGAGCCCTTGGATCTTTATTCCAGTCACCGCCATGCAGGGCATCGCTTCACTTTTGCTGATGCCTCCTGAGCTGTGGGTGCTTTGTGATGGCAGCTTTCAGTCCTTGTGGTTGCCCATTTTGTGGTGCATCACTGAGGACCCAAAGCACAGCAACTTTTAAACAAATCTTCCTCAAACGTTTCTCAGTAAGGAGATTAAGTTGCCAGAGTCATACAAGGTACTTCTTATTTTACAGCTTTAAAGTAGCTTATTTTATTATCTGTTGATGAGTATATTATTTTTGAAGAGCAGTAATAATTGTATTGAGTTTCAAAGACAGGATAACTTTCTACTGTATTTGGCCAATCAATAGGCCTTTATCTTCTTTGTAGTAGTCTTGCATTTTACAAACTCTGAAATGCCAGTTGTTATCAATGGAGACCAACCACATAATGTTACCGTATAACCTATTTTAAAAATGAAGACGTGATTGTGTTTTAGAAAGTTGGCTTCAGGCTCTATAAATAAATAATTGCAGACCATTACACTTCTGCTATTGGAACTTTAGTTGCTCCTTCTATAAAATGGGGAAAATGAAAATAAAAATTATCATTTTTTTTTACTTTACAGAGCTATTACAAAGATTACATAAAGTGCATGACAAAAGCAAACACAGATGCCCTTCAGGTATTAATCACATGATGAAAGAGGAATGATTCATACAGAATCAGTTGGTAAAAAGAAAGTAATATATTCCTCTTACCTGAATTCTTTCCATGTGTGTGAACACAGCCCTCCATGACATCATTTCTGTGACATGACTTGTGCTATCAAGTCTAGAACTCACGGAAAAGATATACCCTTCAGAACCATGGACAGCGCCCTTGCTTTATAGCACAACTACAGGTTAAGGCAGTGACAACCCAACAGGGTGATTTTATTTTTTTTAATTTAATTTTTATTGGTACATTTTATATACAGCTCACAATCACACTCAACATTGGGGAATTTGTACCAGTATGACACAAGTTAATTCTCATTTTTACCCATATCCTTACTCACCCCACAACCCTCCACCCCCTCCCTATATATGTGTTCTTTCTTTTTCTTTCCAAATCATATTTATTCTTTCCCCTATTGCTTTCTCCTACCACATTCCCTTTGAATATTTCCTATTTCACAAAATCTACCCTACATTCTAGAACTCATTATTTTTTAAAGTAAATTTATTCCTAATCCACACTATGGTATTTTTATACCCTCCTCCCACTTCAACACTGACATCATATTGCTATGTACATACTGCATGATAAGTAAAAGTCGTGTTTCTCTTCTGACTGTACATAGATCTTATTTTTGTGGGGTCTTACTATTTTGAATTTTGTAGCATTGAACTATTATCTCTTATAAAAACAAAAATCCCTGGAGGAATTCAGGAACTCCAGATAGCTTTGGGCCAAAGTTATTCTTGCTCCTTTCCATATACTCTCTATGAAAAATACTGCAGAGATTAGGGCTGCCACTGTAATAATAACTTAATAGCAGGAAGGAGACCCCAAAACTTGATCATATCTAAAGGAGCAGTTTGGGAAGCACTATCCACACACTGCTGCTGAGCTGTGAGGAAACTGTTTCATATAAAAAAAATTACAAGGCTACACAGATGAACCTTTGGCCTGCAATTTGTGCCACCTAATTTTCATTTTGTTTAGATTGGTGTTGGTTTTTATATTTGAAAATGTCACATGTCAGCAGCAATTTGATTTATAATAATAGCTTATGTTAGAATGTTGTGATAGCAGACTTAAAAGTAATTCAATCTGAGTCATCCCCAGAGTTAGCTGCATACGCGCAAGCATGTGCGCATGCGCACACACACACACGCAGACACACACAGCACATTTACAACTGTATTATTGATTTACAGTGATTACCCATACTTCATTCAAAATGGCTATTATGGGTTCTCCTAGATCAGAAGTGCAAAGTTGGGGCCGGAGGGTTAGCTCAGTGGTTCTGGCGCCTGCCTCGCAAGCGCAAGGTCCTGAGTTCAATCCCCGGTAACCACATATAATGCTGGGCGTGGAGACACGCCCACCAACAATCAACACCGCATACCACAATGCTGGACGTGGTGGCTCACGCCTGTAATCCCAGCACGCGGGAGGTAGAGACAGGAGGATTGCTGAGTTCGCGGCGGGTTGCCTGGGCACCATAGTGAGCTCAAGGCCAGCCTGAACTACAAAGCAAGACCCTGTCTCAAAAGCAAAAAAAAAAAAAAAAAAAAAAAAAGAAGTGCAAAGTTGAATGAATTGATTCATAGTTTAACCCAGGTTTCCATACCGCACCCAGCCAGTCGGTTTACCTTTGCATATGTAATCTGTCACCTGGGAAACCTAGTCCCCAATAAGCCTGGGGAAGGCAAAAAGTACAGGATGACCACAGGTACACACTGGGCAGAGGATTAAACAGCAAACCCTTGCTACACAAATGACCCACCATTCTCCCTTCCCCATCACATTTCCCAATGTCTCTCAGAGTTCTATTTAAAAATAAGTAAGGTTCTGTTCTACTCAGGTATCTGTTTCTCTTCAGATATAAGCAATTTGCTTTCTACTCTGATCGCTAATTATATCTTGGCAGAGATCGTAAGCTTACTTGTGTTTCCTGACATCAGCCAGTTTTCTGTTTGACCATAGGTTCTTGTTGTTCACTGAGATATAACTGAAATATGTACATTGAGGATTTTGCTCCACTACTTGATAGATTTCTTAATCTGGGAATGATATTCTTCAATACATTTCTCATTGTCAGATAGTGAAGGTATTATTGTACCTGCTCTGTCTTCACCTCACATGTTTTTTGGAGAGTCAGACAATAAAATTGCCTTATAAACTGGATATATAAAAAAGAACATGATTTTATAACTGTGCTGCATATTAATATTCAAAACAAGACATTGAAAAGTTATGTTTTTAAGATTATATAGGACAGTTTTTAGAAGAGTAGTAAGGTAATAATTTACCATAAGAAGGCATAATTACCATATATAAAACACAACCTATCATGGTTTGCAGAAATTTCATTTGCTCGTTCTATTTGTATCAAATTGCTGAAATTCCATACAGAATATCACATAATGGATGCCTTAGACCACAGAGCTGATTTCTCTTCTCAGAGTTTTGGAGAACAGAGATGCCAGGTTAGGGTTTGGGCTGGTGTAGTCTTGTTGGAGGCCGCTACCCTGAACATGCAGAAGGCCATCACCTCCCTGTGTCTCCACCCAGTCATTTCCTTCCTGCACACATCACAGGTGTCTCTCTCTTTGTAAGTTCAAATTTCTCTCCTTAGAAAGATAGCAGCCTAATTGTATTAGGGCCTGTTCTATGGGCTTTATTTAAAATTAATTAGCTCCTGTCTTATCTCCAAATACAGTCCCAGGTATTTGATGCTAAGGCTTGAATGTATCACTGGCAAGACAGGATTCCGTCTATAAAATCCACCCACTGGCATGCTGAAATCCATATCCTTCTCATATCCAAGATGCCTTCCCCTTCATCCTAACAGCCTAAAATCTTTACACTATTCAGCATCAATTCTAAGTCCTGAAGATCATTTACATACTATCTAAATCAGTTATGGAGGAAACTGAAGTGGGATTCATCTTAAAACAGTATTGTTCTCCAGCTGTGGAGCTGTGAAATTGGGAGATTATGTATTTTCACAGTATAGTGGTGATATATGGGCATAGAAAATGGATTCTTACATGTACACGGAAACACTGGAAAGATGAAAGCTACAAGGGTCCCCAGCAAGTTCAAGGCCTAGTAGACCAATTTCTGGTAGATTTTTAAGTCTAAAGAACAATACTGTTGCCTCAGTGCAGTGTCTTCTGGGCCAGCGATGGTGGTGAGCCTGGCTTCTGGGCTAACTAGGACAGCAGCACTGCCTTAGCCATGAGCCGCAGGATCAGACCTGAGCCCTTGGTGGGAGCACTGCCCATGTAGTGCTAGGCAATGCCAGCTGCTCCATGAGGATGTGGGCTCATGGTATGATGGGAAGCCTTGCCAATCTCTGCATAGACTTCAGGATCATTCTACCCTGCTCTTGGGCACTGAAAAATTTTGATAATCATTTATCTCAGTTTTCCCATCCTGTGGAAACCAGGTCATCCAGTAGCCTTCCTTCGCTTGTCCTATGTCTGTCCCTATAGTTCCAGCTGACCGTCTTTCTGCTGGTCTAAGCCCAGCTCTATTCCCAGCTGCTGCTGAGATGGCTGATTAGACACATGAGTCACACTCATCATTTCTTTCTGGAGTGCTGTCCAGTGCCATTCTTGGTATTCTCTGCAGAATGTGTGTCTCTATTTTTTCTCTCAGTATGATAAACTGAGTATTTTCCAAATCTTCAAGTGTAGTTTCTCCTTACTTAATAACTTCATCCACCCTTTTATTTTCTCCTTTTGTATCACTATAAGCAGTCAGGAGAAACTAGGTTGCACCCGTAACACTTTGCTTGGAAATTTCCTTGCTCAAGACCCTAGTTTGTCACAATTCCCGCTTTCCAAAAGACATGTGAACACAGTGTGGCTGACTCATTTAGCACTTTAGCATGAAGTCTGCCTCTCTTCCAGTGTCTAGTTATAAATTCATTTTTTCCCTATTTAACTCTTTATTGTACATTTATATAAATAATATATATAAATAAATGTGTGTATGTATATATGTGTATATATATACACATACACACATGATTACACTCAACATTGATAAATTATACCAGTATATGACATAACTTACCATTCCCCTACCCACCCTATATAACCCCTTGCCCCTATATGACAAGCTTTGTTTCCTTTTTTAACTATCAATTTTTTTTCTTTCCTCTCATTATTTACCCCTAAATCCCACTTCCCTTTGAATATTTACTATTTCACGGTATGTATCAGGGATTCTAGAACTCATTTATATTTTGTTTTACATATCAGAGAAAAGATATGATTATTTACACGTCTGTGACCTATTTATTTTGCTTATGAGGATGTCCTTAAGTTATGTCCATTTGAGTATAAATCACTCAAAATTAATCATTTTTATGGCAGATTAATACTCCATTTTATTAAAAGCCACATCTTCTTTATCTAGTCTAGAATTGGTAGACATTTGGGTTGTTTCCAAGATTTAGGTATCATGAACTGAGCTGCTATAAACATAGGTACACATCTGTCACTTTGATATGAATCTTGTAATTCTTTCATGTATATAAATAACAGGGTAATAGCAGGGTCAAATGGGACCTCTAATCCTAGTTTTTAAAGGACTCTCCATGGTGAGCTCTACAGAGGTTGTACCAGTCTACATTCCCACCAATAGTAGAGAAGGGTTCCTTTTTCTCCATAGTCTCGTCAGTATTTATTGCTGGCTAATTTTGAAATAGTAACCATTCTGTGTGGAGTGAAATGAAATGTCAGTGTTCTTTTAATCTGCATCTCTCAAATCACCAGTGACGTTGAGCATTTCTCCATACATTCTTAGCTGCATTTACATCTTCCTTTGAAAAGTGTCTGGTCATTTCAGATGACTATTTTTGAATTGAGTTTTTAAATTTGGAGGGGGGAGTCTGATTTTTTAAGTGCTTTATATATTCTGGATAATAGCTCTTTGTCTGAGGAACAGCTGGTAAAGATTTTTTTCCCATATTGTTGGTTGTCTTTTTGCTCTGCTGGTGGTTTCTTTTGCTCTGCAGAAGCTTTTTAATAAGATGAGATCCCATTTGTTGATTTCTTCTGCTAGTTCTCATGCTATAGAAGTTTTGTTCATAGTCTTTCCTTAAGCCAGTGTCTCTAAAAGTACCACCTAACATAATTCACTACATTAACAGACTCAAGGACAGAAAACATATGGTCATCTCAATAGACGCAGAAAAAGTGTTCAATAAAACCCAACACCATTCATGATCAAAACTCTATAGAAAATTGGAATAGATGGACTTTATCTCAATCTAATGAAAGCTATTTATGAGAAACCAATAGCCAGCATCATTCTGAATGATCAAAAACTGAATTCTTTTACACTAAGATGATGAACAAGACAAAGATGTTCACTATCACCACTCCTGTTCAATATAGTGCTAGAAACATTAGCTACATCAATTAGACAAGAGAAAGAAATAAAAGGAATAAATATAGGAAAGGAGGAAGTTAAACTATCCTTTCTTGCTGTTGACATGATACTCATCTAGAAGATCCTAAAAACCAGGACTTAATATCATAGCAATGACTTTGAAATTGGATAATGCGTGAAGAAGTGGTTGAGGCTCATGAGAGGCAAAGCAGTCAAAACTGCTTTGAAAAGAGTACAGAAATATGAACATTAGTGGTGCTTCTGTTAAGGACTCAGATTAAAGGACTCAGGAATCTATTGCTGTGCAGAAGCTTTTTAATAAGATGAGATCCCATTTGTTGATTTCTTCTGCCAGTTCTCATGCTATAGAGGTTTTGTTCATAAAGTCTTGCTATGATATTAAGTCCTGGCATGAAGATCTGCATTAGTGAGGTAAAGTTGTCACAAAAAGTTGTCAGTGGCTGGGTAGTCTAAACAGTACCCATGGGTTTTCCCACAATTCTGGGAGCTAGAAGTCAAAGACCAAGTTGCATGCAGGGTTGCATTCTTCGGCAGTGTCTTTCTTGGGTTCTCAGAGGAGATATTCCTCCTGGTCTTCACCTTGTTTATTGTCTGTGTCCACGCTGTGTCTTCAAGGAAGACCGCTAGTCTTCTTAGACTGGAACCCACCTTTCAGGACCCCTTTTAATTTAATCACCTTTCAGATTCAGAGTCAAATTCTGAGGGACTGTGTTTCGGTTTCACACATGGATTTAAGGAGGATATAGTTCAGTCCAAAACACTGTGCAGATGAAGGTGTCATAAAGATGAAAGTGAGAAATGGTGGCTGAGGAACTAGTCTGGCCTGAGTGGTCCACTGAACACCACTGTGCACTCCTGCTTCTATGCTAGGCCTGGCGAGCTCATCATTTTAAATCCTCGCTGCCCTGATTTCTGGGCAGTGGGTCAGAAGGGCTGTGTGGATGGTTGCCATGGTAGGTGGACCAGCTGCTGAGCTCTGGCTCTTGGGCCTTTGGCAGATGGACCACAGCAGGGGAAGTGCTAAATTGCCTGTGAATCCACTGACACTTCAACACCATGTCCGAGTCTGGAGACAAAAGGAACACAGACTCTGTGGTCATATTTACCAGACCAAAAATGGAATGAGGAATCCCGGGGAATAAAGCATGTAGGGAAAGGCATTCTAGGTTCCTTAGAATACCCAGCACCACAGGAGCCATGCTTCTTGAATGCTGGTCCTCATCTGCCCTCACACATTTCTCTTCATCGGGGTGCTTTCCTGACACAGGCTTGTCTGTCTGGGCTGTGGAAGGACTAGTCGGGCACTAATGCCTATTACAAGGTCTGTTCTTCTTGTTATTAGAATGATTTTTAGCCTATTTTGTGTGAGACAAGCTGACATCCAAATGTTAGCATGAACTTCTTAAAGACTCATATTGATTTACTGCTTGATCATTTATCATTCTAGTAAGACAAAGTAATTGCTACCTACTGTGCTCCACATCCCACAGTACATGCTGCCGATGTTATGATGAAGTCACTTGGCCTTTCCCACCAGTTCAGAATCCAGTGTGAAATAAGATCCTTGCCTAGAAGTGCCTACCTTCTTACATCAAGGTGCCTAAAATGCAGTCCAGTTCCACCTGGCTGCATGTCTTCCTTCTCTTACTAGTTATCAGTTTGGCATTAGGAAAGGCTGCAGAGTGCTCCCATATGTGCACATGTTTGATGGCTCTTTGGCATGGCTAACAGGCTTGGATATGGGATTCAAATCTCAAGTTGGGAGTATCACCATGGGTGATCTGGCCAGTCCTGCAGGAATTACAGTGGGTTTTTTTTTTTAATTTTCAAAAAGTTAAGAAAGGAGAAAAACAGAAGAAGACAATGTAAAGATGGAAACTGCTACCAGGGTGGTGCATTGTGGAGGACGAAGAGCCTTCAGTCAAGTAGGTCACCATGAGTAACACCCGCTGAGTCGGGCGAGGGAGGACTGTCCTCAGAACCACAGCAGGACCCAGCCCCACTGACACTTAGACATTAACCCTGAAAGATTGATACTGGATTTCTGACCTCCAGAACTGTGGAAAAAGAAACTTGTGTTGGTTTAACTCACCACATTTATGGCACTTTGTATAGCAGTAACTGAAAACTATCAGTCATCAAACAGACTTCAAATCTGATACGGGTGTTCTTCCTAACCCACTTCTGACAAGCACAGGCTTCACTAAAGTCTGTTCATTAATCACTCTTGGTTATTCCTCATCTTTCTTCTCGTGAGTCCATCTTAACTCTAACCTTGGTAGAAACACACAGTGGAGTTTACTTATAAGATATATCTGTCTTTCAGCCTCTTACAAACATTTTCCAGATTTCTAAAATATTCTTATAAAATAAAAAGGGAGCGATTTAAATATACTCTTCTGTGACTCCTCTGTGATGTGTATTTACATCATCTTCTGTGTTTCTAAAGCACCTGAACTTACTTTTGCAAAACTTCTATGTGTGTGTACATAGTTGTGTGTGTGTGTGTGTGTGTGTGTGTGTGTGTGTGTAGTTTTCTGTCTTTAAGTTCATCTTCCTCTAGTAGCTTTTCAACTGCTGTGTCATTTGAGGACTTCACATTACATTGCTTTAATACTATGCACAGGTAAAATTAAAAGAATAAGTGACCAAATGTAATAACTTCAAAATCATTCTGGAGGTGGTATTATAAAATATGTACATAGGTGAAAAGTTAGGGTAAGGAATATAGAGAGATCTTACAGATGTGCTTTTAATAAAGAACAAAGACATTGGTGATGACCGGATAGGCACACAATCTTAGTTTTCATTCCTGAGGTCTGCTTATAATTCTGTTCAGTTTCTAGTTTGCAACTACTCAGTCTGTGTTAACAATACTTATAACAAAGCCCAGTGGTTTTGAGAGAATTATGATTGTCTGTCTTGTGAGGAGCTCTAACTCAGTGAGCAGTTATTACTACAGCAAAGAAGTGAGGTACTAGCTTCAGCAGTGTGACAAAGAGGTGATCAGGAAGCACACAGGGAGGCAAAGAAGACACACTTGTGCTTGCGACAGGCTCTTTCACTATGATGTGACTACCTCTCGCATGTGAGCATTTGAGGGTCCCTGAAACTCCATCATGCCCTGCAGCGTGAATCCCTTTCTGCAAGTGCAGTTTGCAGTGCATGAGTGGATTGCAAAAGCAGGTCTGAGGTCCAAATCAGCAACCAGAAAAAAGAAAAGAAAAAAGAAAGAAAAGAAAAGAAAAGAAAAGAAAAGAAAAGAAAAGAAAAGAAGCAGAAAAGAACAGGATCACATAATACAGTATGGAATTGCACAGGGATATTTGCATATATTTTACTAAAAGTTGCACACTTCGCAAAAATTATGACGTCCAATTGCAACTCACACTGTAAAAGAGCCACTCGATAGAAGGCAGCAAATGTGCCCACTGGAGAGACATGAATTTTTTTTTCTGTTTTACATTAACTTCTCCTTTGATTTTTGTGGCCTAGGAGAGTGAATTTCACCGACACTGATGGGGAGGGTGCAGCTTATTTTTATATTAACATAGTTAGCGGTTACTTGTGAAACAAAGCCAGGAATTGTTTTTGCTGTTCTCAATAAAAATATTCAGATTTTCTATCAAGTTTTAGGCTGTAATATTGGGTGTTTTGTAGAAATGCTAGTACTGAGTTTCTAACAAGTGTAACATCTGAGTAAAGTGCTGGGCGTGGTGGCTCATGCCTGTAATCCCAGCACTCGGGAGGCAGAGACAGGAGGATTGCTGAGTTTGAGGCTTGCCTGGGCTACATAGTGAGCTCAGGGCCAACCTGAACTGCAAAGTGAGACCCTGTCTCAAAAAAAAAAAAAAGTGTAACATCTGAGTAAATATGACTTGCTCTTACAGTACCTTGATTTATTAAGTTAAAAAAGGGATGTTGATTTTAAAAAACAGAAGTATGTTTAACTTTAGTTGGGGGATTTAAAAATGGACACAGATGAAATATTTAGGAAGTGCTTGATTGTAGGAGCAACAGTGTGACTTCTGAGGAAATACTAAAATGAAAAAAATTTAGTTCAAGTAATAAGAATTAAACTTAAAAATGTTTTTCTGAAATCAAATATTCAAACTCCAATGACCTGAAACATCTGTACTGTTTTGCCAGTCATAGGTTCTAATTTTCAAACCTCAAATGATATTTGGAAACAAAGTTATTTCTAAGAAGGAAGGGACATAAAATAATATCTTATTCACCCTACAGCTTTTAATGTGAAAATATTATTACAGCGTAGTTAGAGCCTTATTCTGTTAAAAAAAAAAAAACAGTGGCTACATGTGTTTTTTGAAAATATTTTTGCTGACAGTATGCACTATTTTATTGGTAAATGATCTAATGGAAATGAAAACTTGAATTTGCTAGTAGATATACTTTGTATAACTTCCTTACTTTGTATAAATTTTTTGGATTGACACAAAAACTGTTAAATATTCATGAGAGCTGGAATGCTGTTTTGATTCATGTATGTGTGGAGGATTGATGAACTCCGTAGTAGCATATCCATCACCTAAGACTATTCTCGTTTTTCTGACGTATAGAAACATTGTCACGTCCCAAAGTGGCCCACAAAGGTGGAGATGCAGTGTCCCTGTGGTGAGGCTTCTGGTCAGTTAAATGAAGGTAGGGTCAAAGCTTTTGAAGGATGTGTAACATAAAGTTGGACTAAATGCACATTAACATTAGATAAAAGCATTCTTGATGAATATAAAAGTATTGAAAATGTTTACATGAATGATGAGAGAGATTAGCAGATGTGACTGGAAAATGATCTGAAGCTCCTGGCATAGGGCTCTGGAAGTCACGTGTGAGCCACATCAGCACTTCACTGTCCAAGGAATCTAGCCGTGTTTTCATGGATGTATTGACAAATTAAGGAAGAATGCTTGTTGTATTAAAAGCAACCACCTATGTATTTTTGAGTATCTTTGTCAGACTGACACTATCATATTCATAATATCTACCATCCTCCAAATAGTCTGTGATCGTCAAGATTGAAACATTAGGCAGAGGCGAGTTAAGTGTTGCTGTTTTTGTTTGTTTTTCCAATGTTGTCTCATCTAGTAATTGCTATGGTACTATTTGGGTGAACATGGAAGATCTGATAAATAAGAAAAACAACATGAAAAAAATTAAAATGCACATTGTATTTCAGTCATATCCAAGAAAGCAGGTGGAGTGTTGGTTCTGTAGTTCACAGAAAATGCTCCTCCCTTGCTCCTCTGGGGTACATTGCTGCAACTTAACTATCTCCATTGTCAAAAGCAGGTCAAGTATAGGAGTTCAGCTGTGAAGTGAGGAAAATGGCTCAGAAACCTGAGTTCCTGGCTTTCACTGTTGTCACATGAAGGCTGCATGTCTAGAAGAGCAAAGTTAAAGGAGGGAGAGGACTTAGGATACTGAATTAGGGTAGTGCAGGTGAGGAATTTCTGTGACCCAGATGAGGCACAAAGGTGGTTATAAAGTTATGCCTCATACATACTGTGGAGATTGGATAGTAAAATATGATTTGTGAACACACTGGATGAGGGAAGGACAGGCAAAAGGATATTTTTTCTTATGCTTCAGGGTCTTGTGTAATTTTTTTGTTTTGTTTTGTTTTTGAGACAGGGTCTCGCTTTGTAGTTCAGGCTGGCCCTGAGCTCACTATGTAGCCCAGGCAAGCCTCTAACTCAGCAATCCTCCTGTCTCTGCCTCCCGAGTGCTGGGATTACAGGCGTGAGCCACCACATCCGGCATTTAATTTTTTTTTTTTGAGACAGGGTCTCGCTTTGTAGTTCAGGCTGGCCCTGAGCTCACTATGTAGCCCAGGTGAGCCTCAAACTCAGCAATCTTCCTGCCTCTGCACCCCAAGTGCTGGGATTACAGGCATGAGCCACCATGCCTGGCATTGTGGTGTGTGTTGCTGATTGCTGGTAGACGAGAGTCACCATATCCAGTATTGTTGTATGTGGTGACTGGGGATCAAACCAGGGACCTTGCACTTGCTAGGCAGGCATTAGAACCAGTAAGCTAAATCTTTGGCTTTATGCAACAAATTTTTGTCTGTTCCAATGTCTTGGAACATGTGCTTTATGTTTTCTTCTAAGGGTTTCATGTTTTTAGGTTTTTCACTTAACCTTTAATCTGTTTTGATATTTATAGCTATCAAGAAAACTATATTCAATCTGCTAGATGTAGAGATATCTATCTAAACTAATTGCAAAGGCTGTTTTTCTCCAGTGTGTTATTAGTATCTTTATATGTGTTTACTCCTAGGATCTTCATTCTCTTCCATTGGACAGTATGTCTATATTCACATCAAAAATCATGCTACATTTGGAGATCTATGCTTGAGAGCCATCAGTCTATAGATGGTGGTAGTTAGTAACATATAGGTTTCTAGTTTGAAATTACTGAGGGGAAAATTACTTTGGTGGAAAAGGAGAGAACTACCAGCCTCTCACTTTATGGTGCATCAATATTCAAAAACTGGGTAGAGAAGGAAGAACTGTGGAAACTAAACAAAGACAGTGAGTGGAGGATGCAAACCCAGAGAGACTGAGACCCTGGGAGCCTAGAGAAAAGTTAACCAAAATTATAGAGAAATTAAGATATTTCAAATGTTTAAATACTTCTGGAGCTTGAGCTGGGGAGAGAGAGGTTTGAGAATTTGGTGTTTGGGTACCTTGTAGGTTATTGACAGACAACAAAGTGAAAAATGCTCTTCTGGACAGGGATTAACCACAGTTGGGTTATATTGGATGGAGAAATGGGCAGAATCTGAGAACATGGAGAAAAACATCTCTAAGTGGTTGGTTGTGAAAGGTGCAGAGAAAGGAATTGTAGTTCTGAACGATGCTAATGGGTTAAGGGCACAGTATTTTATATATATTTTTCCATAATAGAATTATTGGTCATCTTTGAGGATTTTGGTGCTAGAAAAAGAGATAGACCCAAGATCAGCAGTGAGAAATGTCTGGGGGTGGTCTCAGAGAATGTCTGTGAGCATGTGTGTCTTCCAAACAGTGGATGTTGCCACCGTGACTCAGAATTGTCTTCTCAATGTTTATGATCATGGAATTTTTTGCGTTCTTTCCAAGCTTTTTTCTAACTGGGATATTCAACTCATTGGTTACTGCTACCCACCATGTGCTGTTGGGCAGTGATGGACACAGGAGATGTATCTCGAGGCTGTTTGCTCTCATATGAAATGTGGAAAATTCAAAGAAGAATACAAAAGATATTTAAGTCTATTTTCTCTGAGGGAATATTTTTATGGTTCACTTATGAAGTCATCTGTATTGTTTTATGTGAGAAAACTTGTACCATAGGTTCTTCTGATTACTACAACTTTTTTAAAGTTTCAGATGACAGTGTTTCTTGCTGGTTTTATTGCTTTAATCTTATTTTTACTGCTTTTGCCAACCAACTGTAAGATTAAGATGCAATCAGGAAGGTTAAATAAGAGAAATTATTTAACAGCAATATCATTTTGAAAACAAAGGTTAAACGCCAGAGTTTTTACTGTACCGTGGCACTAGATGACTTCAGATGAAATTTCCACAAAAGAAATTGATACCAATCATGTTAGTAAAAGTTGCAGAGGCTGTTATTTATGCTGAAATACCTTTTATGTTGTTTTCACTACTTGCATAGAAATTAGCTAAGTTGTACTTGTCAAGATAATTTTTCTTTTTCATAAAACTTCTATTACTAACAATTAAAAATTAAACTTAGTTCTCTACTACTAATAAAATCCAAATCTTGATGTTTATCTCCTATTCTCCAAATATTTACTTAGTTTAAATGATTCAAATACTCACGTATTTGGTCCTAGAATTGGAAAGAGAAGCTAAGTGGAGCAAGAACCTTGAGAAGGCTGCTTTGCCTTATCTCATTAGTGGAGTAATGATTTATGCAAAGGGAAAGAACTTCAAGAGTGTGACAACCTGGCACAGAATATAGATCCCCGGAATAAGGAAGGGCGGGGCACGGTAAAGAGCTGATTGACAGCTGCTCTAGACCTTAATATTTCAATACTAAACAGTATTTTCCATACGTATATTGCTTCTGTGAGTGTTCTTTTGCCTTATTCAGTGGACTCAGTACAGTACCTTTCTACTCCTCCTTTATTATTTTGATTCTACAATGATTCTAGTAAGTAGAGGGTGCTAGGATTTGACAAGGATCACATAACATAGCAAGTTTAAACTTGTAGGGCAGGGCTGGAGATTTAGCTCAGTGGTTCCAGCACCTGCCTCGCAAGTGCAAGTTCCTGAGTTTGATCCCCGGTAACCACATACAATGCTGGGCGTGGTGACTCACACCCACCAGCAATCAATACCTCATACCACATTGCCGGGCGTAGTTTCTCACGCCTGTAATCCCAGCACTCGGGAGACAGAGACAGGAAGATTGCTGAGTTCGAGGCTTGCCTGGGCTACATAGTGAGCTCAGGGCCAGCCTGAACTACCAAGTGAGACCCTGTCTCAAAAAAACAAAACAAAACAAAAAAACTTGCAGGGCATAGCATTTTTTCCCACCACCTTATTTCAGTTTTATAATTAAAAAAATATTCAAAAGAGACCTTAAAATTACTTGGCTTTTCTGCACATAAATCTATTTGGCACTGTCATAAAAAAAAAGTAAGGCAATCATTATCTATTGATCCTGTAGTTGAAGAAACTGACTTTCAAAGAAAGGACGTTGCCTGCCCATGGTCACACAGGTCTGTTATGTGGCACCAAAACTGTGGTTCTGATTATAATCCTCGGATCCTTAAATCCAAGAGTCAGAGTTAGTCTCAGTATAACCTGCAGCTTTTTGTAAGTGACTGTATTTGTAATATTATTTTATTTCCTGTTTATATCTGTAAAACATGTTCCTTGCTAATGATATGGAAATACAAAAGCACTAGATTTTTTTTTCTTTCTTTTCTTTTTTTTTCTTTCTTTTTTTTTGTGGTACAGGGGATTGAACTTGGGCCCTTGTACATCCATGATTGGTGCGGTACCACTTGAGTTAAATTCCAGCCCTAGCATTAGATATTTTTGTATTGTAATGCTTATTGTATATTGACACCCTGTTTTGCTCTGCAGGATAGTGTAAACCTTTCCCCAGAGGTGAGCTTAGTTCCTGAAATACCCACCTACCACTGTTACCAATATTTTGCTATTTCAAACTGTATTTTACAAAATACACCAAAAAGTATAATTGTGGACCCACAGTGTACCACCATTTGTAAGGTGTTTCCTCTGTTTCCAGATCTTTCTCTTTGTTCTATTGGCTGAATTTGTGTCATTACTGAATAAGACTCTTTTATTCCAGTCAAACAAAGCAGGATATCCAGATTACCTCGAGATAATTCTATTATTTATTATTCTGTTATTTTCTTGATATTTAATAAATAAATTAGTGACTTAAAGTGCACTTACCTCCCAGGTATCTCTTGAATGTCTCAATTTCTGGTGATAATACTGTATTTTCTATTTATGTTTTTTACTTGCTATTATTGTATTTGAAATACTCATTTAAAAGTTTATTTTAGTCACACATGCAGCTGGAAGACAATATTAAAAGAAACCATTAACTCTGTTTAACAAGTTACCAGATTCATTGTCATCACTTCTTTTAAATGCAACTTTTTAGTTTTTCAGTTTTTGTTTATTCTTCAGTTCGGATGAAATATATTGCATAGTTGGGAGAAAATGCATCTGAGAGGAATAGCCTTCTAAGCATTTATCATTTAGTTCAGAACATGATGGGTTTTAAGCTCTTGGACCATAGTTTTTGTTGTCACTTCCATCATTTTCTATTATTTGATTGAGTAGCAGTCAAAATGTTCAGTCAGTGTAGTGTAACTTAGTTCTCTTGAAGTTGCCTCTTTTCATTCTTATGTGTGTAACTCAATTCACAAATTGAAAACTATTGCACAGATTTAATGGTGGCTTTCCTAAATCAATTTTACGGTGCTCTTCAGTCCGGTATTGGAATATTGGGTTTTTCTTTGAGGAAAGTTACTTTCTGTTCTGTAGTAGGGAACTGCACTTGCTGTTTTCCTCACATTTTCGGATTTCTTTCTTGAGTGATTTGTTGTTTGTGGTGCATCCTCCTGCCTCTGCTTCAGCATTCAAATCATGATCTTCTGGGGAGAGTCATGATAAATCCCTTAAGTTTTCTCCCACACTGATTTTTTTTTTCTGCCTGACTCAGCATCTTTCGTTTTGCTCATGATGTTAGCCATGCAACCCAAACATTTCTTCCTGGTGGCTCTTTACATGTTTAGAGTGACAAAAACTGCCAAATCGTATTGTGTTATTGCCTAGAACAGACATAGAAAAGGTACAGAAAGGTTACTGCCAAAGAGTGTCCCTCCTGCCTCCTGCCGTCTCTAATAATCTGTGCTGTGGGTGTCCTTACTGTCTGGCACTTTCCTTCACCTCCACCTCTTTTCCTGTTTGCTTTCTTGCTTCCCTTCCTGTTGTGGCTCTTAGGCATCTCCACTGCGTGCAGCAGCAACTTAAGATATCCCTCCCTTCAGCTTTGGTGTTGGTTGTGTTGGGCTTCTCACAGCGAGGACTTTGCAAAGAAGCCCTGGTTTTGCTTTTTATAAATCCTTGTAACAGAGAAGACTGTGAATGTTACGTCCTCTGTCCCTGAGTTCAGGCCTTCTTTTAAAAGTTCAGTGTAGATGTAAATGAGTTCTAGAATGTATGATAGACTTTGTGAAATAGGAAATACTCAAAGGGAATGTGGTAGGGGAAGTAATGAGGGGAAAAAATAAATATGATTTGGAAATAAAAAGAAAGCACATGTATATAGTGAGTGGTAGGTTGTGGGGTGGGTTGGGTTATGGGTAAAAATGAGAATTCACTCATGTCATATACTGGTACAAATTCCTCAGTATTGATGGTGATTGTGAGCTGTATGTAAAATGTACCAATAAAGAATTCAATTGAAAAAGAAAGTTCAAGAACACCTTGGGATATTAGCATCTTCTTTTTAGTACAGTTGTGCACCACAAAATGGCACCTAGTCGACACACCTCTTGTAGGCACGGTGGTCCCATCAGATTACAATGGAGTTGAACCCCTCTTCTTCCTTGTTACTTCCACCCTTCCCAGCATTGCAACTTCACAGGGCAATGCAGGAATCCTATGCTTTGTGACAGTGCTGGTGCAAGCCCTACTGGGGTACTGAGGGTACATAACTGTGGCACAGACAGTTGTGCATAGTATTTAATTCTTAGCCATAAACAGCAGTGTCCCTGGATTACACTCTGGTTTTTAACATTGCTCCGGAGTGTATTCCTTCTGCTTACTGAAATAGTCAGGTAAGCTTCAGCAATCTCATGCATGTCATGTTTCCCATGTCCCTGGATTGCATAAGAGACCACCATGCACAGCACTGACCTCTGCATAGACATTCATCTAAGTACACTCAGTGATGTTCCCACAATAGCAAACTCGAATAATATGATCAAACTGTATCTCAAAATGTATTCTTGTCATTTAGCCACAAATAGCTGGACTTCCAAAGACCGTTCTGAGGTAGATAGTGATGAAGGACAGACCCACTTCTGTAGAATCCCTATGGCTCTCCAGTGCTCCCACCATACAGAAGTCCTTGGGAGTCTGGCTTTTCATCAATACCGTTTCTAGACACAGGTTCGATGCTTCAAGTATGTTAATTGTCCTATGCAACTGTGGTCAGGGGAACTTTAACTGTTCTCACTTACCTGCAAAGCCCTGGGTTCCTCTGCATGTGATCCTTTACATCCATCTCCACACATTTTTTCTTTCTTTGTAATGCATAATGACTGGCTCTGCTAAAGCAGATTCAGCTTTCAGATTTCCAGAATAAAAAGAGGACAGTTGTCTGAGTATTAACATGATGGAATTTTTTTAAAGTATTACATAGTGTGTTAGATCGTTTGTGACAAATAGATAATGCATCTCATGGCCATTAGGAGTAGATTATTTGTCAGAACATTCTGTCTATTGTTTAAAGGCCTTGATGGCACATCATAATATTTACACAAGGCATGAAAAGTGTTGCATTATGTATATTTGATGTCTATACTATATTTCTTAGACTGATGCCATTTAGCTAAATTCCAGAAATATTGCCAATATTATTATTTGAAATGAGATAACCAAACAGCTTATATAGACATCTATTTGCTCCCCCTTTCACCCTCTGTCTCAATGTCCTACATTAGAATATCAGTACTTATCAGAGCATGTGCCTGAGGAAAAATTAATAGCAATGCAATGTGATGTAATGGTGGAAGATTCCATTCTGACTAGGATGTGATAATTTACATATTCTTGCCAATAGGTCATTATCTCTTATTTACATAATCATGGTGAGCATAAATTAGGAAAAGGAGACATTTTCTGTTAATGTTGCTGATTAGTAGTGATGATGCTGAACCCATGTGCTTACAGCGGGCATGGGAAACAGAGCAACAGGGGGAGGAAGGAGAAAAATAAAAAGAGAAAGCGTAGGAAGGAGAGAGGGAGGGGAGCAAGAATATGAATTGCTGTGTGGGTGGCCTGTATATATGTGACATAGATGCATAATTCTGGAAGCATGAATTTTCTGTATCATCATTTTGGAACATTACCAAGTAGTGCAATTCTGTGCTTGAATTAGAACTAACTCTGAATGTATCTAAAATATTTTCTAGTATAACCGTGGTATCAGAGGTGTGATTTAAAACAAAAATATGCTAAATAACTTGTTATTGATTATTTTTTCTTAAATTATATATTTAAATTCTTTAGTAAGTCAGGTAAGTTTTCTGTGAACAGTCTAGATAGGACTATTCATACCTGTTATAAATCTGAAAGAAAGTTAGAATTTTCTTTACTGTACATACAGCTGCAAGATAAATTATTTTCTATAGTGTCTAACAAATAATCACTCAGCTGTTGAGACCTTCTGGGCCTGAGCACCAGCAGTGTGGGAACCTCCCACCTTCCTGGGCTGTGATGCCCTCACCTTCCCCACCTGTTCCCAGCATCTGTTGTAAGCTGCACCCAGACTTGTTGCCATTCTGAATTCTGCTACTGGGGTTTCAGTTCTCTAACCCTAGGCAGGGTCACTACGGATACCCTTCTCTAATGCTCTGTGTCTAAATGGTATCCACTTTAAAAAAAAATAAAATTGATTTTGTTGGTACATTTTATATACACATCATGACCACACTCAACATTGAGAATTTGTGCCAGGATATGACATGGATTAATTTTCATTTTTCCCATTCACCTTCCCACCCTACATCTCCCCTTCCCTCTATATACATAAGTTTTGCTTCCTTTGCTCACCATAACATTTTTTCTTTCACTTCTTTACTTACCTCTTCATCCCTTTTCCCTTTCAATATTTTCTACTTTACAGTAACTATCATACATTTCAGAATTCATTTACATCTCCAGTTTCTAATACTAGAGGAGAGATACAGTATTTACACATCTGTGTCCTATTTATTTCAGTTGTGCATATGTCCTCAAGATACATCCATTTGAGTGTAAATGATGCAAATTTATCAGTTTTTATGGCAAATACACTCCATTTTATTTTTTAAAAAAACCACACCTTCATATCCAGTCTCCAATTGATGGGCATTTGGGCTCTTTCCAAGATTTAGCTATTGCAAAATGAGCTGCTATAAACATGGGTACATGTATGTCACTGTGATATGAATCTTTTAATTCTTTCATGTATATACCTAGCAGGGGAATAACAGGGTCAAATGGGACCTCGAATCCTAGTTTTATGAGGAGTCTCCACAGTGGTAGCACCAGTCTACATTCCCACCAGCAGTGGAGAAGGGTTCTTTTCTCCCCGCAGACGTGCCAGCATTTATTGTTGGTTAATTTTGAGATAGCAGCCATTCTTTGTGGAATGAGCTGGAATCTCAGTGTTGTTTTTATCTGCATCTCACAAATGATCAGCAGTATTAAGCATTTCTTCATAGGCTTCTTAGCTACCTTTTCTCTGTCATCTGAAAAATGCCTGTTCATTTCAGATGTGCAGTTTTGAATTGGGTCTTTAAGTTTGGAGGAGATGATTTTTTAAAGCTCTTTGTATACTCTAGATAGTAGTCCTTTGTCTGAGAAATAGCTGGTAAATTTTTTCCCCATATTGTTGGTTCTTCTTTCTCTCTGCTAATGGTTTGTCCTGGTGTGCAGAAACGTTTTAATAAGGTGAGATCCTAGTTGTTGATTCCTTCCACTAGTTCTCATGCGATAGAGGTTTTCTTCATAAAATCTTTCCCTAAGCCATTGAGAGTTCAATGTAGTGCTGTAAACATTAGCCACAGCAATTTGACTAAAGAAAGAAATAAAAAGAATAAAGATAGCAAAGGGAGAAGTTGAACTGTCATTATTTGCTGATGACATGATTATCTAGAAGATGTTAAAAACTCAATCAAAGGATTGTTAGACTTAATTGGCAAATTTAGTAATGTAGCTGGATCATATACACAAACAACAAACTCCTTGAGAAATTGAAAAATCAATTTCTTTCATAATAGCATCTAAAAATGAAATATAGGAATCAATCTAACAAAGGAGGTGAAAAACCTCTACTCTGGAAACTATAGCACTCTGAAAAAGGAGATTGAAGAAGATATCAGAAAAAGGAAAGACACCCCTTGTTCCTAGGTAGGAAGAACCAATATCCTAAAAATGGCTATACTTGCACAACTATTATTTAGATTCACTACAATCCTGATTGAAATCCCAAAAGCATATTTCACAGAGCATATTTTCCTTTTGGAGAAAATAATCCAAAAATCTATCTGGAACCACAAGAGACCTAGAATAACAAAAGAAATTCTAGGTAACAAGGACATGGCAGGGGATATCACAATCCCCAAATTGAAACTGTACTATAAATCCACTGTGATAAAAACTGCATGGCACTGGCAAAGTAACAGACCTGAGGATCAGTGGAACAGATCAGAAGATCCAGAAACAACTCCAGATACACTAAGCTACCTCATCTTTAAGTAAGGACCCAAAGCCTCCTTAACAAATGGTGCTGGAAAAACTGGGTTTCATCCTGCCAAAGACAATACCTAGGTTTCTCTCTTTCACCATGCACTAAGCTAAAATCAAAGTGGATTAAAGACCTAACTATTAAAACAGAAGCACTAAACCTGCTGCAAAACAAGTTAGATGGTATCCACTTTTACACTCTCAGATTTCTTCTGATCTAACAATAATACTGAGGCATTAGATTAGCCCTTCTACTCTGAGAACTGGCTCAGTCTTTTATTTCTATTTATCTAATGCCATATATGTAGAATCCCTGATAAGTATTTGTAGAGTATTGGATGCTAGTTATGTTGTCTTCAGTGTATACCTAACCTTTTTTTTTTTTTTTTTTTCTTTTTGAGACAGGGTCTCGCTTTGTAGTTCAGGCTGGCTCTGAGCTCACTATGGTGCCCAGGCAAGCCGCCGCGAACTCAGCAATCCTACTGTCTCTGCCTCCCGAGTGCGGGGAAACCTTTCTGATCCTATGTTTGAAATAAGGTGAAATGTGCATGTTTCAGGAGTTGGAAGCATTAAGATGATATCAAAATGTTATACAGCAAACTGATGTGACTACAATAGATGTCCACTAACCACAGCATATTCTACGACTTGTATGAAGTGCCATTGTCATCTTGTAGGATCTGATCTGTTTGTGTGCAATCTCTCCCTAGCTTGAGGCTCTTTGGAAGCAGGTCCTGACCTAGGTTTTTCTCTATGTCTCCAATGATCCAATACAATTCCATACATCAGTTACACCAAACAAGGTCTTGATTATTTTACTATTTAAAAGTCAGTGGGACTCATCTCAATGTCTTCTGCATTTGAGTAAATTGAGTGACTCTTCATTTATGAATCTTCATTCCTAATGGTGTCTGATCACTACTCCAGCAGTCTTTTAGGTGATAAGAACTTTGGACTCTTTTTGGAAAAGACTAGCAAAGGTGCTGAAGTCACTCTTCTGAGTGAGCACACCCATCACACAGATGGTTTTGATTGGCTTCCTTCGTTTGGGTTTGAGCATGGACATATGGAATCAGGACACACAGGGTATGATTAAGGTTGTGTCTGCTCACTATAAAAAACGGTGGACTGTAAACTTATTTAGAGATGTGAGTTGCTTAGTGTTCATTACATTTAGTCTTATCTGATATCTGATACGTGGATTGAGAGACACTCCTCCATGTGACCTAGAAGCTCAGCTTCTTCAGAGTCTTGATTTTCAGGCTGGCCATTTGGATGAACTGGACTTTGTGATGTCTGAGTCTTCAAGTCTTCTTTTCTCCGCCCTTGTAAGCTATGTAGATGAAAGGACATCTTACAGGTCTTTTGGATGAGAAAACCCCAAGTGGTTTCTTGATATCACCACTGCCCATGATGCTTTGGAGTCTTCTTGTCTCCCTTTTCCTTTCTGGCAGCACAATGCAGTCATTGTCTACCATAAGGCAATACAGGGGAAACCAGGTGTGTGAAGGACAGAGAGCACTGTGGATAGTAATACTTTTCCTTTCTTTGTTGTCTAGAGTTGCCTTTGCTGTTCAAGGTCTGTTTTCATTCCAGATGCATTTTTGGATTATTTTCTCTAGTTCTGGTAATTATACCAATGAGATTTCAATGAGTATTGCAACAAATCTTTAGCACTTTGGGGAGTATGGCCATTTTGACAATATTGGTTCTTCCTACCCAGAAGTACGGAATGTCTTTCCACTTTCTGATATTCTCTTCAGTCTTCTTTTTCAGAATGCTGTAGTTTTCAGTGTAGAGGTCTTTTGCCTCCTCTGTTAGATTAATTTCCAATACTTCATTTTTTGGGGTGCCATTGTGAAAGGAATTATTTTCCAACTTTCTCAGTGACTATGTTGTTTGTCTATTCTATTGATTTTTGAATGTTGAGCTTATATTCAGCTACTCTACTGAGTGTGGTGATTAAGTGTAAGAGTCCTCTGCTGGAGTTTCATGTCAGAAATTCTGACATGATAGAATATCATGTCATCAACAAATACTGGCAGTTTAACTTCTTCCTTTTCTATCTTTTTTCCTTTATTTTTGTCTAATTGTTGTGGCTAATGTTTCCAGAACTGTATTGAACAGGAATGATAGTGGAAATCCTTGCTTGTTTCTGACTTTACTGTGAAAGGTTTCAGTTTTTGACCATTTAGTATGGTGCTGACACAACAAATACATGGCAGGGTGTATCACAATCCCCATCATGAAACTATACAACTAAACCATTGTGATTAAAAACAGCATGTTATTGGCAAAGAAACATACCCAAAGATCAATGGAAGAAAATAGAAGATGCAGAAACACCTCAGACATAAGCCACTTCATCTTCAACAAATGAGTCAATCACCCTCAGTGAAGGAAAAATAGCCTCTTTACTAAATGGTGCTGGAAAAATTGGGTTTCAACTTGTAAAGATTAAAACTAGACTTACATCTTTTGCCATGCACTAAACTGATATCAAGGTAGATTAAATATCTAAATATTAAAAGAAGCACTAAGATAGTTTAGGAGACATTGGCATAGGGGAAAACTTTATGAATAAAACCTCAGCAGCACAAGAACTAGCAGGAAGAATCAACAAATGGGACCTCATCTTATTAAAAAGCTTCAGCACAGAAAGAGAATCTACCAACAGAGCAAAAAGACCACTGACAATATGGGAAAAAAATCTTTACCAGCTTTTTCTCACAGGGCTACTATCTAGAGTATTTAAAAGGTTTTTAAAAGTCAGCCTTCCCCCATATTTAAAGACCCAGTTCAAAACTGGGCATCTGAAATGAACAGACACTTTTGAGAGGAAACAGTAAAACTCACTAAGAAACATATGAAAAAGTGCTCAGCATCGCTGGTCATTTGAGAGAAATTGATGGTGAAAATGAATATTAAAATGGAAACAAAGCTTATGCATATGGGGGGTGTGGGGGTTGAAGGGAGAGCTCAGGAATGGGGAAAAATGAAAATCAAGATACATCATGTACAGGTATAACAGTGATGAATGTGATCATAATGTATTCCTAAAATGTACCAATAAACTTAATTTATTTAAAAATTCTTTTCCTTTCTTTTTCTTTTTTTCTTATGTTCAAGCCATCATGAGAAGTAAGCCCAGGTGGTGAGCATGCTCCCAGGGAAGGCTGCCCATCTCCTTTTAAACATCTGCAATTTGAGTTTTTAGCATAGCAAACATTTTTTTAAAAGAAACATATTTTACATTTGGTAAATATTTAGTGCTTTGATGAGTATTGACAGTGAAAAGCTTCACTTTGTGTGAAAGATAAAACTTGAACCTTGTTTTAAAAAACAAAGATATTGTGGGCCAGAGGGTTAGCTCAGTGGTTCCGGCGCCTGCCTCGCAAGCATAAGGTCCTGAGTTCGATCCCCAGTGACCACATATGCTGGGCATGGAGACACACCCACCAACAATCAACACCGCGTACCACAATGCCGGACATGGTGGCTCACGCCTATAATCCCATCACTCAGGAGGTAGAGACAGAAGGATTGCTGAGTTTGCAGCGGCTTGCCTGGGCACCATAGTGAGCTCAGGGCCAGCCTGAACTACAAAAGCGAGACCCTGTCTCAAAAAGCAAAAAAAAAACAAAAAAAAAACAAAGATATTGTGGAGGCTGAAGTAATAAAAATGATGTCTTTTCTTAAAGTGAAGCAGTAGATCTTGAAGAAAATGTTGAAATATAATTGGAATAATTTGCCAAAGTGACCCCAAAACCACTGAAAGAAAAACAGTGATTTCAACTGTGTAATATTGAAGAATTGGGCTATTCTGGCCCATTGGTTTTGGTTAAAGAGCAGAATTATAACCTTTTCAGTACAAAATAATTTTAAAGCTTTTTTTTTAACTTTCTTCTTATGTATATTCATTTTATATTGCTGTAAAATTTTAGGACACTACTACAACTTGATTACAAATCTTTCTATTGCAACAAATGCCTTTGATCTATGCCAAGCATAAATTTTCTAAAATCTGTGGAATGTTTTATTTTAAATTATGCTAGCTAAATGAGTAGTTACCATTAGTATTAAATGATTGTGATGATGTATATATAAAAACCCAGAGCTCTCCATATCTTAGGCAAATGTTTATCATAGAGCTACCTGACCATCCCACTGATGTGATATATTATTATAATAATTAAAATGAAAATTTATCATTTGAGAAACATTATTTTTCCCTAAAAGAAGTTGGGACATTTTGTAAGAGTGTTCAAGTTTTTAATGAGACTATGTAGACCTCTTACTGTTTTCTCTTTGAAAGTCATAACATAGTCTAAAGAAATGAGTTCTTGGGGCCGGAGGGTTAGCTCAGTGGTTCTGGTGCCTGCCTCGCAAGCGTAAGGACCTGAGTTCAATCCCCGGTTACCACATATAATGCTGGGCGTGGTGGCTCACGCCTGTAATCCCAGCACTCGGGAGGCAGAGACAGGAGGATTGCTGAGTTCGCGACGGCTTGCCTGGGCACCATAGTGAGCTCAGGGCCAGCCTGAACTACAAAGCAAGACCCTGTCTCCAAAAAGCAAAAAAAAAAAAAAAAAAAAAAAAAAAAAGAAATGAGTTCTTAATTACCAAAAGATTACCATGTGCTGATGTGAGATAAATTTCATTTATGTCTTTAACAACTACCAGGCAAGAATAAGACTGATATAACTATAGTTATGCTTGAACCTATTGGTGATAGGTTTAAAAAATGAAGCTTCATCCATGTAATAAAGCCACTTATACTCTTACTTATTATCTAGTTCACATGGTGATGCCTGGGAGTCCATGTTATTGGGAAGCAGCTACATGGGAAATACAACTTGGAAAAAATAATACTGGCTTCAGCCAGTCCTTGATGCCCTAGGCATTATGGTCTTTTTCCTGGCCTTATTGATTTCCTGGCTAATATCTATTCTAAATAAATTGGATTCTACTGACAGATAGTTATTCCTAATCAAGCAGTGAGACTCTATGCAATCTTGCCAAGTTGAAAATTGGTTAGAAAGATGATGGATAATAAGAAAATCAGACGTTTCTTTGTCCTAGTCCATTTTCTGTTTCTGTAACTAAATACTTGAGATGGAGTGATTTATGAATAAAAGAGGTTCATTTGGGTTCACAGTTCCAGAGGCTGACAGGTCTAAATTAGGGTTGCTGCATGTAGTCAGCTTCTGGTGAGGGCCTGTGCTATATTCTAGAGGGCTCAAGAGGCAGAAAGAGGAAGCAGGCACATGTGGAAGAAGTTTGTGGATAAGGGACACAAGAGCCAGGTTCCTTCATAACAACCACTGGGATCCAAAAGGGAAGTGCCTAATCCATTCCTGCAAGTCCTCCTGTGAAACCAACTATAGTCCGCAGAGGACTCTGCCAGCCTCTGGAAAAGCCTGTCAGTTCACTCATACGGATGGAGCTGTCTGAGCTGGTCAGGTCCCCCAGCTCTTGCTCTTGGTGTCATTCATTTGGGAATTAAGTTTAGCCACAAATTTTGGCAAGGGTAAACCATATCTAACCCATAATACTCTTTGTGTGTTTTAAATGAACTAAATGTGTTTCTATTTGTGATTTAAAATCATTCTTCAAAAATTTATTTTTCTTCATTTTTATTTGTGCTACATGATAACTGCATTCATTTTAGCAAATTGGTGCATATATATATGTATCATTTGCCAAATGGAACACAACAAGAAATTGGCTGAGGGATGTGTGCTTTAGAAAGATAAGTACAACACTTAAATCTTTGTATTACTTTACACAGTAAAAGTGAGGGGTGTCACTATGCTATGGGCACAAATATAGCAAAATTTGATGGGCTGTCTTCAGTGTTTCTATAGCTACAATTAAAGAGCAAGCAACATGTATTATAAATAGAAAAAATCAGTACTACAAATAGAGCTACTTGCAGAATGCTGTGGGCTATATCAAAATATGATAAGCATACTACATATATCACTGTCATTTTTACTTCCATTTCTACTTCCTCTTTCTCCACCATCCCCAAGTCCCCTCCCCACCTTCAAAATGTCTACGTCCAGCCTTCTATCACCTCTCTTTTGCTCTTTATTTAAAATTTGGGGAAAAATTGGGTTTCTCATATGAGAGAAACCATGCAATATTTAATCTTCCATGTCTCATTGAATTTACTTAGTGATAGTCTTTGGAATTTAGTTTACCTGCCTTTTTACAGTACACATTTTTTAAAATATATATGTAAAATTTATATAGTATAGAAAATGTTTCATGTACATTTTTACAGTTTTTTCTTTCAGAAATCTCATAAAATATTTTTTTTCAATTTTCATTTAGGCAGAAAGCAAGCACTTTGAAGTGACCTTCTAAGTTCATCTGTACTTTTTAGGTTGCAGAGTGTCACTGAAGACTTACAAGCCATGGGTAACATGATGATACTATAACTGAGATCAATTGAGAGTAATGTGAGCACTCAGTTCCTGAGATCTTAGAGGTGAGAAACCATGTTTTTGTTTGGACATTAGGCTGTGCTCCATTACGGTTTGGTTTGGTTGTGCTTGGTTGTAAACCCTGTGTGTTTGAGGCAGGCTTTGCCCCTGCGCCATAGGCCCAGCCTTCCTGCCTTTGTATGGGAGGGAGCACACATCGCACTCACAGGGAGGCTGTTAGCTGCAATTCTTGTGCCATCAAGAAACTAATCACTTATCAAGAGCTTGCTCTTTTTCCCTCGTCTCGGCTGTCAGATCTTTCCTTCATCAACACGAACTTCCTAATTGGTTCACAGAAATCTCCAAATCTGAATATATTAACTTACTAATCTTCTGTCTCTAGCAAGCACTAACAATTGAGTACAAAATCTGATTAATAAACTTCAAGGAAAACCTTAAATCCATGCAGTACTTTTCACTATGAACACTTTTGTTGCAAAATAACTCTTTATTTCCTACTTTGAAATGGTTGCAAAGGAAAGTTGATATCCTGGCTTTTTTCTTTCTTCATTCAATTTATGGATTTGTTTTGATTTTTAATATAATACCCTGACAAATATTATGCAGAAATTTTCAATTAAAACCAAACAAACCTCACTCTGTTTTTTGCTGTTTCTCTTTTCTTCCCTCCTTACACTGGTGAAAAAGACAATTCTCTTTGAGCACATTCTTATTATATTAAAGACAAAGATCATATTTTTGAAACATTTTCTGTCAGTGTTTGAAGAGAGGTTCTAGGGCTGTTCTGAATCGTACATTCAAGAGAAAGGGTACAGGAAAAAAAGCAGAGGAAAAAAGAAAAATGAGAAGCGATAGACAAAAGGAAAGAGAAGATAAATGGATACAGAGGACAGGAAAGGTAAAAGCTATGTGTGTGTTAGTCCTAAAGGCTTTATTTTGTATATTTAATAAAGAAAATGAATATGGAGTTTTGCTTTCTAAACTCAGTAAACATAGGTGACTTCTTTTAGTATTGATATTTTTCTGCTCTACTGAAAATTGTGTTACACAAATAGAGAAACTAAGAGGAAAGATGCATTTTGAGCCACTGAAATACTAAGTTTGCCAATTGTGTCCCACTGTAATATCTGCTTCCATCTCTTCCCCTTCACAGGAGGTTAGCAGAGCACCCTCATATTGATATTATCATGCCAGACAGTTGCTGTCTTTTTTTCTGGGCACTCTCAAAAACTGTCTTAAAAGTTAAATATAAGGCAGTGTTTGCAATCTCAGTATTTTTTTGCGGGTTACTCATTTGGTAGTACTTCTTCTTCCTCTCCCTTATCCTTAAAAAACAAGAACAGACTCTATTATGTGAAATCAGGAAAGTTGTGACTAAAAAGACTTCAAATTCTTCCCCAAATCATGTTTACAAATGCCAACAGTGTTTTTGTCTCTGTGTCTATAGAACTGTTGCCCCAGAGATCTCATTTCTTCCCACTTAGTGCACCTGATGTTTCTTTGAAATTCCAAATTGCCTTCTTGGAGCCTCCAGATGAGGCTTCCTGTTCCTCTCCTGTTTTTCTCCCCAGAGGATTCCTGGCTTGTTCCACTGTAAGCAGTTCTGTTGTCTTTTTGAGGAACCCGTTTGCTACACCTATAGAGGCTGAGCCTATGAATTGCAACATAAACATGTTTTATTTTTTGATTGAATTCTTTATTGGTGCATTTTATATGCCCATCACGATCACACTCAACATTGAGAATTTGTACCAGCATATGCCATGAGTTCTCATTTTTTCCCATTCTCTCTACCCACCCTGCAACTCCACCCCCTATAAATATAAGCTTTGTTTCCTTTTTTTAACATCACATTTTTTCTTTCCCCCTTGTTAGTTACCCTCACCCTTTTCCCTTTGAATATTTTCTATTTCACAGTATGTGCTTTCTTTATTTAAAATAGATCACAGTGCTGGGCTGTGAAGCTTTACAAGCAACTCCAGCACAGCAAAAGGAGAAGCAACATTTAGTAACGATGCAGTGTTTG
>PVIC010005770.1:0-56608 GCA_004025085.1 Thryonomys swinderianus
ACATAGAATGCTGGGCGTGGAGACACGCCCACCAACAATCAACACCACATACCACAATGCCGGGCGTGGTGGCTCACGCCTGTCATCCCAGCACTGGGGAGGCAGAGACAGGAGGATTGCTGAGTTCGCGGCGGCTTGCCTGGGCACCATAGTGAGCTCAGGGCCAGCCTGAACTACAAAGCGAGACCCTGTCTCAAAAAAAAAAAAAATTATACTTCCTTCTGATTTCACTTTTATGTATCCACCTTTAATGCCCGATTTTCAACCTAGCACTGAGCTAATTTGTAGCTTATTTATTTACCTCATCAGATTATTTATGTATGTTTCACAGAGGTAAGATTTTAATTTTTTTTTCTACAGCTAATGCCTAGAGACATGCTTAGTCTTTGATAAGCACTCAAAAATAAATGTTAAATAATAAATCAAAATGGGTATACATTTTATAATATATGTTCACATGTAGTGGTTGCTCCTGCAAATTAAGCCATAATTTGAATATAGTTCATATCAAATTTCACATGCAGTCTTTACTGAAATTAAGAAGCTGATTGTTAAGTTTCAAATGAAAGAATAAAGAGATAAAGATAGAAGCATTTAGAAGATGTGGAAGAAATAGTTTTTTCCAGTTATTAAGATTTGTTGTAAAAAATCATATTGACAAAATTACAGTAATAATGTACTAATCTACTGATGAAATCATTCAGTAGAATAAAGACCCTAAATGCAAGCTAACTCCCATATGAAAATGTAATAAGGTTAAAGTCAAATAACAAAGTGGTAAAAACTGTTGTACTCTTTAAAGAGCTGTGCAGCAAAAAAAATTGATGTTCATAAGCAGAAAATGAAGTCAGCTATCTACTTCATGCCATGCACAAAATTAAATTTTAGTTGAATGGATGAACAAAATGTGAAAATCTAAACTATAAAACTTATAGAAAGAAATATGAGGGACAATCATTATGATTTAAGGTAAGGCAAGATTTCTTAACTGAGAGAAAATAATGGAAAACAGAAAAGCAGATATTTTTATAAATCTGGGTAGCTTTAAATTCAAATATTTTCCTATGGTAAGAGGCAAAAATAAATGCAATGTCAATGAACTCAAGTTGTTTATTGATTTGGCAGATACCTATTGATCTATATAACTGACAACGAAAGTGTCCAGAAAATATCTTTTTAAATTCTACAAATTAGCAAAACTACAAAGAACCCAAAAGCACATAAGTGCACACTGACATAAGAAGGAATCTGAATGGCCAGCATACGTGTAAATAAAATCTCATGTTACTTTGAAGCAAGAGAATGGAAGTTAAAATAAATAAAAGTACTATACAGAATCATTCCATGCCCAACAGAAGCATTACAGGTTGGAAATGTTAAATTTCCTAGAATGTGAGAAGATAGAAACCCTTTTACCTTGTGGATAGAAGTCCTTTATAAATTTGTAAAATTATTTTGAAGGACAGTTTTGCCACAATAATGAAGACTGAAGCTACTTAATCCCTAAGATACAGTAATAATTTTGCTGAGATCCTTGAGAACAAGTAAATGTGGAGGTACAAAAAGGAATATTCATGCAATGTTACTTTTTAGAGCAGAGGACAAGAAGATCTAAATATGCATCAGTGGAGAGTTCCATAAACAGTACTGTATCCACAGATCACTTCAGAGCTGTTAAAAGGAATGAACTGGATCTACATATAGCAACCCCATTAAATCCCATCCATGCCATGTGGGATGAAGAAACCAATTTCTGCAAGAATAAATACAAGGTGACACTTTTATAGATATTGAAAATCCACATGCAACAACAATAATATGTATTCTTTATAGATTTTTTTTTAGATACAGTAACATAAATGAGAAGAAGAGTTACTGTCAGGTGAGGACTGGATGGGAAGTGGGATAGGAGAGAGGCACAGTGGAGCTTTGCTTGTATTTACAACAGTTTATTTCTTTGAAACAAATGGGACAAAATGTCGACACTTATTCAATTTGGGGACTGGATCTATATGCATTTTTTACACCACTTTTCACTCTTTCTCATATTGCATAATAAAAATCTATTCGCCACAAAATGGTGTCATTATTTTCCATTTTCCCCTGAAGCTTTTCAATTTAATTCTTATCTCTTTATAACATTCAAAATAGTTTGGAGAACCTTCTGTTTCATATGCCTCATGCCTTCCCCTCTCTCCTCATTAAGATGCAATATTCTTGTGGTTACCAAGTGAGTCCATCAAGTAGGGGAAAACAGCAAATGCTAATGGGGCCCTGAGAAAACTTGCAGGGCAGTGTTGCTGAGCAGGCTGGCACCTGCTGCCCAGGCTCCACTCTAAGTGCCTTAATCAGCATGCATAGTTAAAGGTATGCTGCTGCTAAACAAAGGTGAAAGCAACAAAAGCATCTAAGTCTACAGCAGCACCTTCTTTTATATTTTAACTTTTATAAAGTTGTGCTTGTCCACCTATCTCCCCGCATCCAGTTTCTCTCATTCTTTGCATTACTTGGCATTGGAATGGCTGCTTTCTTGCCAGCTATGCCAGCCCCCATAACCCTCTGGTGAGCCCCTCACGGAGCTTTCCTTGGGATCAGTGGTTTCTAGTTTGGTCTTCCTTAGGAATAACTGGGGCTCACTCTCTCACAAATGTGTACCAAATCAAGTCCATAATTCCAACCACTATATAGTCCAAGTGCAAGAAACTGTACCGTTGCTTCCCCTTTCCTTCTTCCCCCTTGGCTGTGCTCTACATTTTGTGGTGATACCTTTACAGTCAGGAATTTTAAAAGTTTGGTTGACATATTTTCCTTGTCCTCTTATTATAAATAGGCAAACTAGTTAGACAGACATCTTTCAAGGCAGACAGGCTGGCCCCGGGAAAGCTCACATAGAAAGAGCCAGCATGGAGAACAGTCAAACAGAACTCCTCCACTAAAGGCTAGCACTGCTGGAGGAGAAAACTACCCCACCCACGTAGGATAAAGAGCAGTGATTGGTATTCTAAGTAGGCACCGGTCTCCCTGGGATAAACAGTAGTCCTTGCTATTCTAAGAAGGCACCAATCTCTCTGGGTAAAGGCCAGGACTTTGACCCACCTCTCCCAGAAAAAGACTCCAGACTAAAAATTCTTATATGTTTGTTGCTTGACTTGATTTCTCATTGGATCCCCATTTAATCAGTATTACCCAAGCAACTATTCTTGTTGCAATCTTATTGGTTGATCACAGTTTTGTCCATTTTGTGATTTTTTCATTGTACCAATGTTATGTAACCCACTGTATTTGCACTATTACTGGTTGAC
The DNA here is from genome assembly GCA_004025085.1 of Thryonomys swinderianus. Lineage (NCBI taxonomy): Eukaryota > Metazoa > Chordata > Mammalia > Rodentia > Thryonomyidae > Thryonomys > Thryonomys swinderianus. The sequence continues at coordinate 3,303 of PVIC010005770.1, forward strand.
TATAATTTTGTCCTGCCTTCAACCAGCCTCACCTCATGGCTTTTTTCCATAAAAAAACCCTGAAAAGTGAGGTGGGTGGGTCACTCATTTTTGAGTACCCCTTTTTTCTCTCTTGGTCAAAAGCTTTCTTTCTCAATAAAGTTTTTTTCTACTCTTAACCTCTGTCAATCCTAAAATTCATTTGTTGATTTTAGATAACACAAACTCACATTTCAAGTATCTACTAGGTCAGGAGCTGGGCTTGCTCCCCTGTTTCACTTTCTGGGAATAAAACATCCACCAAAAAGGTAAGATTTTTCACTTGCTTTAATAATGAGAAGTCTATAAGAATTTGAATACTTTTAAAAAATTATATGGGATATTTTTCATTTTTATGCCTATAATAGCATTAAAATACTTTTCTATTAAAAGTACAATAATTTTCATGATTGAAAATTTAGATAATAAAAGATACACATTTTCAATAAAAAGAGCTACGTACCTTAATACTTTTGCTATATTTCTTTCTCTTTCATATAGTTTTTTGTATATTTTCAAATATAAGTTAGGTCATCATATAGACATGTAGATTTAGTAGACTATAGTTTCTCTTCAAGAAAGCATTGTAAATTATTAAAATATTAAAAATAAAAATATAAGAATAAATACTAATCGGGCTGGAGGGTTAGCTCAGTGGTTCCGGCGCCTGCATCGCAAGTGCAAGGTCCTGAGTTCGATCCCCGGTAACCACATACAATGCTGGGTGTGGAGACTCACACGCATCAACAATCAATACCCCATACCACAGTGCCGGGCGTGGTGGCTCACGCCTGTAATCCCAGCACTCAGGAGGCAGAGACAGGAGGATTGCTGAGTTCAAGGCTTGCCTGGGCTCCATAGTGAGCTCAGAGCCAGCCTGAACTACAAAGCGAGACCCTGTCTCAAGAAAAAAAAAAAGAATAAATACTAATCAGTCATACATCTACCAAAAATCATTATATAAGTGGTATTTTTGATACATTTATGTAGTTTTCTTTTTGTCAGGAATGTGTGTGTGCATACCTTGTTTTGCTAGTCAAGATCATCTCTCCTATTTATATAGATAACAGGAGCAGTGATAGTTACTGGTGAGAAAATTAAAGAACACTTTAATAAAATGTATTATCTGCTTTTGAGAGCTTTATGATTCATCCACAGTTTTTCTTTAATCCATCCAGAGTATTCTTAGAATTCACTACTTTTAATACAAAATTTAATGTTGCATATAGAAAAAGACTTCTGAGTATAAAGTTAATACAGTGGAAGCAAACCTTTCTTGTATATGGACTTCCTTACTCCCTTTCCCCAACAGTAACTACAGTGACTGACTTAGCCTTCTCAAAAGGTTTTTCCATACGGTAGAGTAAATATGTATTATAATCCATTACACCTTTATCCATTGTTATTCACTTACTATATGTTAGTGATTTTCCTATTTTACATTAGTGATTATCCCTACATTATTGTCCATTGTATACAGATGAGAGTGTATTATATATGCTGTACTACGATTTGATGGTTTTAATTAAATATTTAGAATTTAAATGTGTTACTTTATAAATATCAATCTCTTTTTTGCATAATCAGACACAAGTCCAACATTATTTATTCATCTAGATTCTCTGATAATGGACATAGAAATTGTCTTTTGTAATTTGGTATAAACAACCTGATATGTACAATTTAAATCATGAGATGCAGAATGTCTGGGTCAACAATTGTGCTGCTTTCAATTTATGTATACTGACAAATTTGTCACCAAACTAAATACAACTCCCTATATGCATGAAAGTGCCCATGTTTATACTATGCATTCAGAAGCATCCTAAATATTTGCCAGTATCTTAGATGCAACGTAGTTTCTCCTGCTTAAATCTATGAATTTTTAAAGCATATCTAATGAAGACTGGTATTCATTGTCCTCTATCTGCTGACTGATCTTCAGGGTTTTGTGAATTTCTTTTTAAGGTACTGCTTCTTTGAATGGCTTATAACATTTCTTTGTTTCTTATGAGTTCTTTACAATTTAGGAAATTAAGTCTTTCTTCATGATAAATTTTTTTTTTTTGAGACAGGGTCTCGCTTTGTAGTTCAGGCTGGCTCTGAGCTCACTATGTAGTCCAGGCAAGCCTCGAACTCAGCAATCCTCCTGTCTCTGCCTCCCGAGTGCTGGGATTACAGGCGTGAGCCACCATTCCTGGCATGATAAATTTTTTTGTAGGAGTTGTTTTATCTTATCATAACTTTTTAAATAAACATTACTTGTTATATATACAAATTTAAATTTTTTAAACTTACATCTTTTATTTCTGTGACTATAGTTTATAAAACTCACCTTAAAGTTTTAATATATCTGAAATATATTTTCGTTTAAGGAATAAGTTTTCTTTTCTCTTTTTTCCTACATGGTCAGCATATTCTTCAAAAATATTAAAAACAACTTTAATGAGTATATCTTATCAGAAATATTACTGTTGTGATAATGAATTATCACAAATTTAGTGGTTTTAAACAACATACATTTATCCATTTTTCCTTCTAAAAATCAGAAGTCTAAATTAGGTTATTGGGCTGGCTTCCTTCAGGGGACTGTAAAATGCAATTCACTTCCTTGTGTTTTTTTTTCTCTGTCTAGAAGTCCACATACTTCGTCTTGTGGCAGCATCATTCTTATGTCTGTTGCCTTCCCAATATTTCTTCTAACTGATTCCAATACCTTCCTTTTCCTTTATATGAACCCTTATAATTACAGGATGTTCCTCTAAAATTTCCAGGATAATTTTCTCTACATGTTTGAAATAATTCATTATTGTACCAGGCTGAATAATAATCCACCTAAAAAACATGAGAGTGAAGACATCCTTTCAAGATAACAGTATTGGGGCTGGAGATTTAGCTCAGTGGTTCCTGCACCTGTCTCGCAAGCGCAAAGTCCGGAGTTCAATCCCTGGTAACCACATACAATGCTGGGCATGGTGACTCACACCCACCAGCAATCAATGCCACATACCACAGTGCCGGGTGTGGCTCATGCCTGCAATCCTAGCACTCAGGAGGCAGAGACAGGAGGACTGCTGAGTTCAAGGCTTGCCTGGGCTACATAGTGAGTTTATGGCCAGCCTGAACTACAAAGCAAGACCCTGTCCTAAAAAAAAGATAACAGTATCAAGCCTTTTACATCTATATTTATAGCTACACTTATACCTATATTTAATCTACATTTATACACAGAACTGAAATTCCTGAATTACATAACAATTCTATTTTTTTTCTTTATTGATTTATTTCAGTATACATTATAATCATATTCATCATTGAGAATTTGTGCCTGTATATGATTCTTATTTTTCCCATCCCTTGTCCTCTCTTCAATCTGTCTGCCAATAGTTCTATTTTTAACTTTTAAAGAATCTCCCCAATATTCCAAAATATTTTCATCATTTTGTATTACAAACAAAAGTGTATGCAGATTTCAATTTCTCCATAAACTGTCAACATTTATTAACATTTGTTTGTTAAGTAACATTCATTCTAGCAGATGTGAGATGGCAATCATAATTAATTTGTATTTCTTTGATGACCAGGAATGCTGAATGTCTTCACATCTCAGTGATCCATTAGTATGTCTTCTTTGGCAAAATGGCTGTTCAAGTCCTTTGTTTTTCAATCAGGTTGTTTTTGTTTTGTTTTTGCTATTGAGTTTTAAGAGGTTTTTTTTTCTATGTATTTTGGAAACCAGTTTTTTACTGCATACATGATTTGTAAATATCTTCTTCTAGTCCACAGGTTCATTTTTCATTCTATTTAGCATTTCCTTTGATATTCAGATTTCTAGTTTGATGTAACAACATGTATTTTTATTGTTGCCTAATATTGATTTCATCTAAGAAATCATTGCTGAATTCAGGGTCAAGAAAATTCTCCTGTATATTTTCTTGTAAGAGTTCTAGAGTTTCATATCTTAAGTTCAAATCTGAACTCATTTTGAATTAAATCTCATGTATATCAAAAAGTAAAAGTCAACTTTAATTCTTGTGGGTATGCAGTTTCTTTTAAATTATTTGTTGAGGAAACTACTCTTTCTTCATTGGATATCCTTGGTATCCTGTTGGAAAATCAGTTCAGCACAAATGAGTAAGTTTATTTCTGAGCTTTCTTGTCTATTCTATTGATCTCCACTCATATTTCCATTGTAGTACCATGAAGTTTACTCTTGAAATGCAAGGATGGTTCAATATATGCAAAACAATTGCACTAATCACTTACTAGAAAATGGAAAGGCATCCCTTGTTCACGAGTCGGAAGAACCAATATCATCAAAATGGCTATACTCCCACAACTACTAAACAGATTCAACTTAATTCCAATTGAAATCCCAACAGCATATGTCATGTATTTAGAGAAAATAATCCAAAAATGTATCTGGAACCACAAAAGACCTAGAATAGCAAAGGCAGTTCTAAGCAACAAGTCCAAAGATATTTTTTACAAAAGTAGAAAAAGCAATACTAAAATTTAGAGTTATAAATAATACCAGTAATTTTGAGCAAGAAGAACAAATCTAGAGGCATCACATTTGCTGACTTCAATATATATTGCAAAGATACATAATGCATTCACCTCCAACTCACAGAAACCCTCCTGCCTTCCAAGGGCTGGGATTATAAGCATGAGCCACCACACCCCACACTGTGGTGTGTGGTTACCGGGGATTGAACTCAGGACCTTGCACTTGCAAAGCAGGCGCCAGAACCACTGAGCTAAATCCCTGGTCCGGGGGAATATCTTTGTGTCATGTATGAAAGCAAGAATGCACTCATGAATCAGAGAAAATAAATCAGAAAACACTTGACTGGTAAAAGAATTGTTTCATACTTTTATGGTAATCCACTTCAGAGATAATGGCATTAACCCATTCTTCAGGACCAAGCACTTAGGACCTAATCACTTCTCAATAGGGGCATGTGATTATTGAATATCAACATGAATATTTGGGGAGACATTCAAACCATAGGACCTACATTTTTTTTTTACCTTTCAATGTTTTTTTTTTAATTTAGGTAATTGTAAATGTCCTTCTATTGCATTCCCTTTTGCCTGAAGAATTTTCATTCTTATATCTTGGAATATAATATATTTTGTTATCTCTTGAGTGTATGAAAAGTCCCTATCTCACCTTCCTTTTAATGTTATTTCTGTGGAATTTAGTATTCTGAGTTAATTTATTTTTAGTAAACATGGTGCTCCACCATCATCTTGCTAACAGATTTTCTGATCAATACTATTGTTATGTTTATCTTTGCTCCTCTGTATGTAATTCTGTCCCACTCCAGCTGACTACAATATTTTCTTCCCTCTGGTGACTGTAATGTGTCTAGTTGTGTTTTTTCTTTATACTTATCCTGCTATATAGTCTTTTGAGATTTTTTTCATTATTCTTTTAAATAAGTCTTTGGCCCCAATTCTCTCCTTTTCATTTCTTCTGTGATACCAACTATGTACACAGAATATCACAGCATACTATAGAACTGACTGGTTTTATAGTTTTCACTTAAAATACATATATCTAGTTCTTTGTATATTATTGTAGAAGAATCAGTTACAGCCTAAAAGTAAGGTGTTATAACAGATTGCTTAATTTTTGCTCTACACTCTCAGAAGTAATTTGCCTAACTTTGGCTGCTAGCCTCCAAAATGACCTTCAATTATCCTCATTTCCTGTATTCATGTGCCTTACAGGCTTCTTAGACTGGGAGGTTGAATACAACTGACATATGTAACCAATTAGGACGCTGTAGGAAAGGCAGAATGTGATTTCTGAGGCAAAGTATTTTGCATCTTCTGTCTGGATATCTTGGATTAATTGCTCTGGGGGAATCCAGAACACATGAGGAAAACCAAGCAGCCTTATGTAAAGGACCACATGTCTAGGAATTCAGTTATTTTGCCAACAACATGCGAGGATCTGAGACCTCCTGCCTATAACCACATGTAGTAGTTATCCAGGAGGAGGATACTGTAGCCCCAGGCAAAGCTCCATAAGACTGTAACTTCATGATTATTACACAAAAAACCACTCAAATGAACTGTTTTAGATTCCCAAGCCACAGAAATTGTGTGATATAATAAATGTTTACTGTTTCCTTAATCTACTAAGTTCCTAAAAAAATTAGGTCTACAGTAATAGGTAACTAATGACTATTTCTCTTTGTTCCAAGGAGATGAGCACTCCCTCTTAATGTGTTTCTTTTTATTGATGTCTTATGTCTCAGATTTATCTCATTTGTCTTCTCAACTGACTAAACAATAGCTATGGGGAACCTTACTCCTGTTATAAAGACAGTGTGTGGCCATTTAATCATTTAGCCACACCTCCTGACTTTGTTGCAGCAAGTGGGCATTAAGAAAGTCTTGTATGTATCTCAGGCTCCCCAGTCAACATTTTCACCAATGAGTCACAGTCAGCTGTGCATTATAGTTCTAACATTCATTCTCTTCATGTGATCATACTGCAATATTTTCAGATACAGCTTAAGAGTTACTCCTACCATTTGAGAAGGTGAAGACAGTATACTATGTGTGGACTGTTATAAATGAAACAGTCACTTTCATTGTGATTGAATGAAAGAGGTGATTGTCGTATTCTGCTTTTCATGTTCTCATAATAATAAAAATTTTAGTTATTATTTATTTGATGCTTACCTTTCAATTAATTCCTACTACTATAAGAAAGAACTTTACAAGAATGGACTTGCCTTGAGAGATGATCGAAAGTCATGTTGGTAAAATTATGGGCCTGGCCTCTTTGTCAAGAAAAGATGATAGGTAATTGGTAATAAATATTGACTTACTGAAGAAGGAGCTATGGAGGAATTGAAGAAGTGCATAGTGGTAGCACTTGTTTAATGGTTCTTTCTTTCTTTCTTTCTTTTTTGAGGAGTGTGTGTGTGTATCTTTCTTAACAATATGTTGAAGATTATGAAGATATTTCAGGATATAGAATGTATCGTCTTTTTCATAATCCAGTTTGTGAGCTGCATGCTTGTGTAAGTAGACTCTTGTACAGGTTTGTATCAGATGTAACTTGATTGGATTGAATAACGCCCACTAATTGGTAAGCTGTTGTTTCTGGGCATGTGTATATGTGTGAGGGTGTTTGCAGAGAAGGTTGGTGTGTGAGAGACCTGCCCTCAGGGAGATCAGGGAGCACATGGGGAACAGAATGGAAGAAAGAATAAATTTTCCCTGTCTCTCTCTGGCTCTCAGTTGCCCTAAATGCCCCCAAACACAGCAGCAATGTTGAGACTGGGCAGAGGTTGCACTACTGTGACCACCTACTTTCCTGCTCATGGTTGTAGTTTGTGTTGGTCTGCAGGTATTAATATCAGATCCATACTTCCAATGTGAATGTTATGTCCACATGCATATGGTTACCCTTGTACCCATCTTGTTGCTTAATGCTGTTTCTTTTTTCATTCTCAGGCTTGAAGGTATAAACCACCTGAATCACATGGCTGTTAAATAGTGGAACTAACATATAATAAACTTTAATCTTTGGACTCTGTAAACCACAAACTTTCCACTATGCTTTGTTGCCCTTCATTTATATAGCACTTATTTCTATTCTTCTATGTTGCATGTTTAAGTAACACAGATTCCCTGGAAAGTCCGGAGCCAGCTTTCTTCTCCTTGGGAGACATTCTTGTAAGTAGAAACTAAATGATCTGCAGTAACATATTTCTCTTGCCATGGACTTTGCACAGATGAAGGCTCTTCTCTGACCCATGAATCAAACCTTGGCAGACCATACAGCCTGTCTTTGGGCCAATGCTAGGCTGCTGTCTAGAACTCACTCACAGCCTGAATCCCTGTCCAATACAGAAGTGCACTGCCTGTTCACAAATTAGATGCAGCTGTGCTATGTGTCCAGCCTACAGTCTAATTAGCTCAATCATGTAAGCTCACTGCCAAAATTAGCCAAGTGCAGAGATTCAATACCTATGAAGAGAATACTTGGCCCCTGAGTTTTTGAGCAGTGGTCCTCCAGTTGGTTCCCAGACATGCTGCATCAGCATCACTGGGGAACTTTTTAGGAAGTTCAATTCTTGGCATTCAACCCAAACATGCTAGTCAGAAATTCTAGGGGTTTGGACCCAGTAAATCTGAATTGTACTGATCCTTCCATATGAATCTTACATACGCTCAGGTTGGGGAACACTATATTGGCTTTGGGTATATCTGTAATAGTATTTGAATTGAAATATTATTTTCTATTATGGCATCATCCCTGCACGCAAGTCAGGACCACATTGCTTCAACTTCTTTTCCAAAATATTGTTCACTCATACAAAGGAAATCAACTCACACTCATACAAAAGTTGTCTTAGCTCAAAGTTAATTTCTTGAGAGGTAAATAATCTTATGTCAACACAAAGTCATCCTGTAATAGAACACCACTGTCTCATCTTGTTTTAAAAATTGCTGGAGGGTCAAAGGGAATGTGGTAGAGGAAAGTAATGAGGGGAAAGAATAAATATGATTCGGAAAGAAAAAGAAATAACATGTGTATAGGGGGTGGGAGGTTGTGAGTGGGTAGGGATATGGGTAAAAATGAGAATTAACTTGGGTCACATACTGGTACAAATTCCCCAATGTTGAGTGTGACTGTGAGCTGTCTATAAAATGTACCAATAAAGAACTCAGTTTAAAAATTTGCTGGAGGGGATACCAGTTACCTTCTGGAAAACAGACAGAATAGGCAGCAGAAGTGAACTGGGGTCCACTCTGACAGGAATTCCACCCATTGAGACCAGTAGACTCAGTACCAGTCTTGTTCCTCAACTTCTGAGACAGACCATGGAGTATTCCCCTACACGGTCCTCTTGTAAGGAGACAGAAGAAGCGCTGTCTGCCTGGCTTTTGTCTCCTATGAAGCTGACAGCTTTATATCCTCAGTGGAGGGAGGAGCTGAAAGGAGGTACCATGAAAGCGAATCTATGGACAGGAAGGAAAGATGGATATTTTTCTATAAGAAGAAATGGACTGAACATGGGAAATTAGATAGAAAAACCATAAAGGTCTCAGCTTGGCAAAACCAATTAGTAGATATTCACAAAAGATAAACCCTAAGGTCACAACGAATTTGCTCTGATGTCAATATACTAGGATCTAAAAAACTGGATTAACCTCCTCCACACTTCACTGCAGTGGAGAAAGACCCATGTCTCCCTTGTGCTGAGCCTGTAGCCAGCTATGTGCCCTTGGGCAGGTGACTTAAAGTCTCAGGCATCCCTCTCTGCATCTGTTAAAGAAGAGGATTATATGAGATTACACTAGAGGTTCCTTCCAGCGCTGACATGCTGGGCAATTCTCTTTGACTTCTGGAAATTGAGAAGTCATATCAGAGCTCTATAGTTCGTAATTAGTTTGTGGAATTTTCTGAACAGTCTATGAATTTCCTTACTTAATTTAGAAGGAAACAGTTTCTTGTCACTTCTATTTCTAGTCTACCTCAGCCACTTTGAAACAGCAGTCCTCTAAATCTAAATGAGAACAAACTCTAGAAAATGCCCTCAGTGGAGGTCCCAGCTGTCTGATGGAGGTTTTCTTTAGTGCAGCCAAGGATTCAAAAGCCAAAAGCTAGAAGAAGTGTCAGATCCCAAGAGGCCCCATAGAGTTATATGACAGGTTTTATTTTCTGAAATTTTGGATGTGTCCTCATGAATGCTTTTGTTATAAACACTGTAGGGGTATGTTTTAGAGCAGCCTAGAAGATAAAGAAAGATTGAACATGGAACAGAAGACAAGCAATTGACCTCTCATCCCTCCAGAATAAGAGAGAGAGAGCTAGTAAAGTTACCCCAGTCTCAAAATCACACAGAGGTGGAGCCAGGACCTACCTGTAGGGCACCTAACAAGAACAAGAAGCAGGAGAGTAGCTTAGTAGTAGATACTTGCTTAACACAGCCCAGGCCTTGAGTTCAATTTTCTGCAGTGAAAGGAGGAAGAAGAAAAAGGAGGAGGAGAGAAAGGGGAAGAGGAGGAGAAGGGGGAAAAAGATGAAAAGAAAGAGAGAAAGAGAGAAAAAAAACAGAAAGAAAGAGAAACAAGAGAGAGAGAGAAAGAAAGAGAGAGAAAAAAAGGAGCTGTTGTTATTCTGATTATTTTTTCTACCACAACATTAAAGCAACATTTCCTGTTGATTGAACACCTCTCATGTCCTGGCCATTGTGTCAGTCAGAGACATAAGGTACTTTAATTTATGTTACCAACATTTGTGGAGGAGACAGATATTCTTTATGTTGCTAAATGTTTAATAATCAGCTCTCTCTATATTTTTAGGGTGATCTCTCTATGGCTATTTCAAGCTATTAATTTTGGTTTGCAAAACAAGGAATAAGGAAATGATGTGCATGGTTAATTCTTATGGGTAAGCAGATGCTGGCTGCAGCACATCCCTGGTTCTTATGAGCCAGATACCCAGAGACTATAACTTGGGTGACACACAGTAGATAAGGTAAGGGCCAGATGGTGTGCTCGGGCAGTGGGACTTGAGAATTTGAGCTCCTACTCAGGATGATTCACTAAAGAGAAGCTGTTTGGCCTTTGGGTGTGTGCTTCAAATGCCTGCACTCAGTGACTATCAGCCTCCATCTGATCTTGTGCTTTGTTAATTCATTCTACCAGGTTCCTATGGACCCTAAGAAGTGAGAAAGAAGTTGCTTTCTCCAGCATTTCCCTCTTCTGCTTCAAGCTCTGCCCTAACTGATCCTGAGCACTTTCACTTGTCTAAGATTGTCTTCTTTCACAGAAAGCTTCTCAAAAGTCAGGAAGTGCTTTGGGGGCCAAGATATAGTTTAGTGATGCCACACCTCTCTGGCGAGCACAAGGTTCTGAGTCTGATTCCCCCCCATACCAGGAAACAAGCAGTGTTTTGATCACTTTAAAACCATATGTGATACCTTTAACCAAATTCAAAAGGTACCATGTAGCTTTATCAGTGAATTAAAAAAATACTTGGTTAATGTTCATATAATGGTTGAATTTTCTAGAAATAACAGTATAGTTACAGAAATTTAGAAGATTAAAAAAAGCTTGTTTCTCGCTCTTTTTTTTAATTGAGTTCTTTATTGGTACAATTTATATACATCTCAAAATCACCTATAACATTGGGGAATTTGTACCAGTATATTTGAGGCAGGGTCTCACTTTGTAGTTCAGGCTGGCCCTGAGCTCACTACATAGTTCAGGCAAGCCTCAAACTCAGCAATCCTCCTGCCTCTGCCTCTGCCTCTGCCTCTGCCTCTGCCTCTGCCTCTGCCTCTGCCTCTGCCTCTGCCTCTGCCTCTGCCTCTGCCTCCCAAGTGCTGGGATTACAGGCATGAACCACTATGCCAGGCATTGTACTATAATGGCACTGATTACTGGTGGGCATGAGTCACCATGCCCAGTATTATTGTATGTGGTTATCAGGGGTGGAACCTGGGACCTTGTGCTTGCTAGGCAGGTGCAGGAACTACTGAGCTAAATCTCCAGCACCTCTCACTCTTGACTCTTAAATAACAGGTAAATTTTGCAGTGGTGGAACAGTCATCTGCCTTTTGAAATTATGTTTCATAAAATAGGAGGGGGGCTGCTGCTAATCTGGATGGAATTCTTGGTGTGACAAGAGTTGTGGGGAGTAGGAAGCACCCTCTGGGCCAGAAATGCTTGCTAAGGGAGCATGGTGGGCACATCTATAACCCTTGCATTTGGGATACTAAGCAGGAGGCTATGGCTCAGCATAGATTCTGGGTTCATTCTCCAGTACCATAAAAAAGGAGACCCCATTATAACTTCACCTCCAAAGAATTGACTATCTCATCTCATCATCTTCATATTGCAAAAACTAATAGCAGTGCCTGGCTTGCATATTCCCAAGACTATTCAATGGATCTGTGTGGAAGGTCTTGGAAAACTATAAAACAGTATACAGATATAAAGTGGTATTACTCTTCACAGAAAAATTCCAACTGGAGGATTTTATACACCTGCTAAAATTCCTAGAATCCTTTGGAAACTAACCTTTTCTAATTCTTCCCTGAACACTGAAGAGGTCAATGTTGGCAAATAGCTTATATATTTAAATGCTTAATTTGGTATATATATAGTATAATATATATAGTGTTACCTCAGTTTATAAATGTTTTTCTTTGCAAACAATTTGGTTTGTAAATAGAAGCATTTGGAAAAATTTCATTTTCATTTGCAGACTACATTAGATGACAAACACATTCATGGCCATCTTTTCCAAAATCGTAGCACAAATTAAGATCCCACTCTACATTAAAAATCCATCAGTGCAACATAAAGCTCAAACACTGTAATTTATGTCAATCTGAATATCAGTTTTATAGATGACATTAAATATTATGTAAATCTCAAATTTTTATGGTGTTAATGGGTAAATACTCATTAATAATAAGATACTTTGAAAATATTTAAGAGGAAGGGCCAGAGATTTAATACAAGTGGTACTGTGCCTACCTTGGAAGTACAAGGACCTAAGTTTGACCCCTGGTGCCCCTAAATAAATAAATAAACAAATAAATAAACAAATAAATAAAAGAAAGAAAACTGAACTCTGATATGAAAATATTGCAGTGAGTACATATAAGAGTACAGTTTTAATAGTATTTGCTTCTGGAGGATATTTCCCTGAGACTTGCCTTTTCATAAAAATACATTATTTTTTCTAAGGACAACAGAATAATACATATGAAAACATTACATAAGGCTCATCACTTAACAACTACTTGCTTTATTATAACTAATTTTAATGTATTACAGATATTTTCAGGTGCAAAAAATCATAAAACATATACCAGGACACAGCCCATAATAAACTGATTCATCTCCCACTATGTTTTTATTTCCTGGCTACCCATGATTTCTAAGTGTCAACATACTGGTAAAAAGTTACAAGAGACTATTTAGGAGCTCTTATCCCAAAGAAATTGAACCATATTAAAATATAACATTATCACTGGATGTGGTGGCTCACGCCTGTAATCCCAGCACTTGGGAAGCAGAAACAGGAGGATTGCTGAGTTTGAGGCTTGCCTGGGCTACATAGTGAGCTCAGGGCCAGCCTGAACTACAAAGCAAGACCCTGTCTCAAAAAAAAAAAAAGGAGAAAACAAAAGTAGATGAGACATAAAAAGTCGTATGTGACAGGAAAACACTATGATGTTATAAATATCTAATTAAGAATCTTTGGCAGAATTTAAAGAGGCAGTGATGACAATTAAATTAGACATTTTCAAATCTTTCAATCAAGTGAGTCATTAATACTTTTAAGTAAAGTTAGAATTAGTTCTATTTTATGCTACAGTTTTAAAAATACATTTTCAAAGGTTAAAGCTAAGGGTATGGTGGGAATTGCTGGAGGGATTTCTCATTTTAGGTCACCAGGAGAACAGACTACATAATTGCAGATTTGAACACAGTCTTCTAGAGAGCAATTCTTTAAACTTTAGCAGCAATAAAGCCAGACACAGACTGCTGGGCCCCTTGCACAGGAGTCTCTGATTCATTAGGTCTGGGGAGAGACTCCAGATCCGTATTTCTAACAGCTCAGCCCTGGATGCTGTACTGCTTCTTCCGAGACCACACTTTGAGCGCTGCTGTCTGAAGTGGCTGACTTGATCCCGGTGTTTATAGGCTTTCCCCGGAGCCCAGTCCAGATGCAGGAGCTGGATTCCAAGTGCAACACCATCCTGCTGCCTCCACCACTGTGAACTCTCTGTGTGGATCATAGTCTTTGGAACTTAAGCCCTGCTAATGATGAGAAGCTTTTCTATACACTACTGTGCAAAAGAAAAATATATATATGTGCTAATTAGCTCTAATTGAACAGACTTCTTAGCAATAAAGTATGTGCTAGGAGGTTAAAAAAAAATCTGGCATCTTTTCTTTTCCTTTCCCTCCCCCCCCTTTACCCACAGGAAAGTTGAGGAGCAGAGTGAGAGGGTGGAAAACTGGTTCAAAGAAAGTCATCAAAACTAAAATCAGGAAATAAACATCACAAACTGCTTAACTCATTTCATTGAAGTAATTAAGAAAATACTTTCAAATGCTACATCTTCCTTATAAGTCACGTATTAGGTTTTCAAATTCATTTCATTCTTACAGTAGCCCTATGAAGGAAGCCCTCTTCTTTTTCTCATTGATAAGACCAAGAAATTGCGGCAAAGAGGTTAAGCAAGTTGCTAACATCACACAGCTAGAAAGGGGCAGCCCAGGGATTTGAGCCAGGAAACCTTGCACCCAACCTCTATGCTCTTTGCTAGTGAGTACTAGTGCTGGCCTACAAGCTCAGCCTTGTAATTGAAATCCTGGTTATACTTTAGTGTCTTCTCGGAGGATTCCTAGAAAAGATAATACTTGGACATTCCCCAAGAAATGAATGAAAATCTTTGAGAGTATAGCTTAGGCATCCGTACATTTTTAAAAGACCCAACCAACTCTGAGGCTCATGCAGGACTGAGAACAGCTGTACTAACATGTCAGGTGATCACACTAACTCTCTGCACATACTTTTTCTTTGAAACAAACAGAGACGACAGAAGTATTAAGGGCCGTGCTATGCACTATGGGGAGGGGAACGCTGAACAGTGATGGGAACTTGATGTTTTTGTATAGGAAAAATGAAATTCTCTGGGTTCTGTTCCATGAGAACTGGAACCCAGAAAAAAGAGGGAGAAATCATAGCAAGACATTAAATTAACCAACATGTGGCTTCAGAAGAGTGTGAGATAAAGTTCTTTAAATTTATAGCTGTATCTTTTCTATGCTTTATTTAGTATTCATTTTGTTTCATACAGGAAATAATTAATTTTTATATATTATTTTATTTTTTTACTGTGGTGATGTCCGATATATACTTCTTTCCTTAACTCTGGTACCTGTTAGAAAAGACCCAGGCAGCAGGCAGCACATTTCAGGAGAAATTAATGACATCTTAATGGTGTGCTTGGCCAGCAGCCTGCTACAGATTTGAGATGTGCATCTAGAAAGAACTGAAGTTCCAGCTGTTTTAAGAAAATGGCTGGCCTCAGGGTTACTTACTTTCCTTTTGAAAAGTTACTCTCATTTCCTTTAAGAGTTCAACGACAGCAGATCATCCTTAAAACAAAAGTAACCGCCAGACTTTAATATCAATTAAATGAGATTACAGAGGAAGCGATTACTAAGACTGAATAGTAATACTAATAGTGTAATATTGGCACAAATTAGCCTCTGCAGTTGTAGTAATGGGAGCAGTATTTGCCGGGGTGATAGCAGCGTCTGTTTGTCATTGGGTGTAGCCTCTTAGCAGGGACCATTTTCCTCAGTTATGACCAGAGGTAATGAGATGCCAGACAGGTAAGGAAGTTTACTAGCACGTGATGTTTGTAAGGGGCAGAGGCAGTGTTTGAGCTCAGCATCTCACTCTGACTCAGACCCGGGCTCAGCTTGCAGGATCCAGTGCAAAATGCAAATGTGGAGCTCTTCTTTAAAAATATTTTAAAAACTAAAAGTTCTGAAACTCTAACATCAGAGTCTTCAAGAAGCTTTGAGTCCTGTTCAGTGCCAGGCTCTGAGTGATTGATTGTATTGATTGATTGTCCTAGACCCAGAAAGCCAGCCCTTCTGCAAGTCCGGGCTACTCAGTGTGCCCCTCAGATCCCGCAGCATCAGCATCTCCTGGGTGCTCAGGCCCAACCCGGAGCCACTGAGCAGAATCTGCCTCCTGGCAAGTCTCCTCTGATCTAACAGCACACTCATCATCACCTGCGAGTTCAGATGTGGTCAAGTCATTTATTACTCTATGCAGCTGTGTGTCTACCGTGAGCCAATGTCACAGGAAGTCCGGTGTCTCTTCTCTGTGAGTCCTTCTTTCTTCTCCCGCTGACCAATCTGTACCACAGTGGATGCAATGGTCACCTCCACACAGTCCCTGAGGCGGACACATGTCCCCTCTGGTACATGCAGGTCCACTGCAGCAGCGATGCTCTTGCTGTTGCTGATCCCTAGTGGACCCCTCTGTAGAGCTCAATTAAGTTGTTCTTTCTTTTTCAATCATATCCCAGGACACTGCTCCAAAAGCATTACTGCTTGCTAGAGAAGTTAGTTCTGCAGACCCCTGACCTAGCCCCAGCCCAGGGTGTACTGCTGGGCCACCCACACAGATACCCCTTTTCTATGAAACAGTGCTCTGTGGTGTCTATGGGGATGATTTCCCACCAGTGCAACCATTATGGATTGTGAGAATCCATGAACAAGATTCTGGCAGCCCTGAAATCTCAATTAGCTATCTGCATCCATTGTTTCCTCACTGAGTTCCTACAGTCAGCAGAATCATGCTTCCATTGATATCCATGTCCCAGTTCCCCCAAAACCTGTGACTATGTTACCTTTATGATAAAAAGGTTTTGCGAATAAAATTTAAGTCTCCTAAAACAGGGAAACAGTGTTGGATTATCTGGTGAACCTAAGTAATTACAGGGTCCTTCTTCCAAGCAGGAGGCCGGTGAGTCTGTCAGAGGAGAGGAAAGGATGGAAGCAGAGGTAAGAATAGTGCAGCCATCACCCTGGGAATGTGGGTGGCCTCTGGAAGTTGAGTTAGACCAGGAAACACACTCTCCCTGGAGCCTCCTGAAGAAGAACAGATACCTGATAACCCACGTGGATTTCTGACCTCCAGAATGATAAGAAAATAAGTTTGTGTTGCTTTAGCTTTCCGATGATCTGTCTGTCATGGATTGTATTGAGGTGTCCTCTGACACATTCAAGCAGTCATAGGGGGAGAGTTACAAAGGTGGCTGGTTTAGGGAGTTTGTGATGCTGGGAATAAGGGTGCCCCACTCTGGGTGTGGGTGGCACCACCCAGAAAGTGGGTAACCTGGATGTAATATAAAGGGACAGAAAGAAGCTACTTTGCTATTTCACTTTTCTGCTGACCTCTGTCTGCCATGTTGGGCCATAGACTGCCCTCTGTGATGCCTCTCTGCCACGCTAACTGCGGTGGAACCAGCTGACTAGTGATTAAAACCTCTACAAACCATGAACTGAAATAAACCTTCCTTCCTTTCACTTTGGGTGTTGGATATTCTGTCTCAGCAATGAGAAAATAACTACGATGCTGTTATAGCAGCAGTAAGAAACAAATAGCACTCATAGGCAAAAGTGTCCATCTCCTGAAATGCTCGGCTCAAGGTACCATTGAGTTTTGGGGAAGGGCAGACCTCAGTAAGCTATCAATCCCCTGACGCCTGCCTCCTGGGACAACAGGTGCTGATTATATGCGCAAGAGAAGACAGTCAGATGATTTCCTCCCTTAAAAGTAGATCCCAAGGGCTGGAGGGTTAGCTCAGTGGTTACGGCGCCTGCCTCACAAGCGCAAGGTCCTGAGTTCGATCCCAGAAACCACATACAATGCTGGGCGTGGTGACTCAGGCCCACCATCAGTCAATACCACATACTACAGTGCTGGGCATGGTGGCTCACGCCTGTAATCCCAGCACTCGGGAGGCAGAGACAGGCGGATTGCTGAGTTCGAAGCTTGCCTGGGCTACATAGTGAGCTCAGGGCCAGCCTGAACTACAAAGCGAGACCCTGTCTCAAAAAAAAAAAAATAGATCCCAAGCATGATTTGTTGCTTATTGATGGAAGAGTTGGTAGAAAATGTTAGTGTGATTTTTAAATTACATCTTGTCAATAATGAAGCCACCCGAGATGCTGAAAAACGACTGGAGATGTTCTCTGAGCCACTTTGCACTGAGTCCAGGGCTTCCTTCCCCTCCATTCCCTCTATGTTCTAAACTAGTTCCCCTCACAGTCTTGCCTGATCTACAGGGAAGTGATCTCCCCGACTTGTTCCATCTGGGGATGAGTGGAACTCTCCAGCTCCTTTGCAAGCTTGCTTTAGGAACACCACTTCCTCTCCGTCCTGATCTCTGGTCAAAGGGACAGGTACAGTCCACGTGTGATGGGACAGAGAGGAGAAGTACCAGGATGCTGTGGCCCTGTTTATCCAAGGGCCACCTATTTGAATCTCTTGGAAGACTGAAAAATACCTCACCACAAACCAACTACATTATACTCTGTTGGGGTGTAGCTTGGATATCTGTATCTTCAAAAGATCTTAAATAAGTCAGGTAATTCTAGATTATAGCCAACTCCTAATTTAGATAAGGATCCAAATGAGAAATGAATCATTTAGGAGAGCACTCCTCTGTTAAAAATTAGAGATTATCCAGAAAAATTCACATATACCTTTCATACCAGAAATAGATACTAACCTGAGTATAAGCCACAGGGAGGTGAACTAGTAAGTGCTTAGCATTCTTGAATGCTTTCCCTTGCAGTCTCATTACTGACTCTGCTATTTGTTGGTGAATCATATCATCTACTTGATTTCAGTTTGTTCAAGAATGATAGTTATTACTTTTTTGGGCAACTGGGAGAACTGATCCATACTATGGGTGCAAATGAATGCAAAAAATATATGATAGGTAATGTGAAATAGAAGAAAATGCCCAAAAGGAAAAGGGAACAGGTGGGTAGGGGAAAGTGAAGGAAAGAAAAAACTTGAGAACAAAAATAAGGAGTTGTGGGGAGGGCAGGGAAATGGGGAAAAATGAGATTCCAGATGTGTCATGTACAGGTGCAAACCCTCAATATTGAATGTACTCATAATGTATATATAAAATCTACTAATAAAACCAATAAAATAAAATAATATTATAGTCTAAATTAGTCTTTAAATATATGCTAAGGCCTACTTCTTCCTATTTATTATAATATAAACTTAGTTTTTTAAAACCAGAAATAAGTTGCTGAGGGCCAGAGGGTTAGCTCAGTGGTTCTGGCACCTGCCTCGCAAACGCAAGGTCCTGAGTTCGATCCCCGGTAACCACATATAATGCTGGCCTTGGAGATACACCCACCAACAATCAATACCGAATACCACAATGACAGACGTCGTGGCTCACGCCTGTAATCCCAGCACTTGGGAGGCAGAGACAGGAGGATTGCTGAGTTTGAAGCTTGCCTGGGCTATGTAGTGAGCTCAGGGCCAGCCTGAACTACAAAGCGAGACCCTGTCTCAAAAGCAAAAAAAAAAAAAGTTGCTGGTAGATTCTCAGGAAAACTGGTATCTTTGTGTCACATCATGAAATTACTGAGTAAAGAAAACATGTACAAAAGAAAGTATGAAGCCAGTATCAGCTTTCTTAGCATTACATATTTTCAGGAATCCTCTGATCAGATGTGCCACGACTTTCCTGCAGGTGCAACAATAGTCCAAGCCCCGTTTGGCTTCTCCCTCACCAAGGTTCTCCCACATCTTGCACTTCTGTTACCACCTTGACTCCATTCCCCTGGCCTACTTGATTCTTCTCCTTTAGAAATTGTCAGAATCACAAGTCTTTTTTTCTCTTCCTTATATTGATTTCTTTGGAGGAGCCTTTTCAAGCCTTCCTTTTTCCATTTTACTTCCTCTGCTCACAAATCTCTTTTATGCAGTGTTTCTAGTCCAGGTATCTTTAAGATAGATCTATTTGGATATTGTCAGAATGTTTATAGAGTATTAAAGCAACTTGAAGAATGGATTCCTTTGAAGTCAGTCGGTGTAGTAAAACTGTTAGACAATGAGCATTGTTGGCAGAAGCTCTAGGAGGAAGAGGCAGAATGGCCTCAAGCATGGTATTGTATCCTGTTCACAACAGAATGCGTTGCTCAGCAAGGGATTTGTGGTGGTTTTTCAGTGAGGTGCAGAGAAGCCCTGGGCAAGCCTAGGAAGAGGATAAGGATGAGAGGCAGAGACACAGAGAAAGAGAGAGAGTCTGGAGAGTTAGATGTTGCCTATTCCAGGCATTCTAGAGCTCACACTATAATAACATATCTATGTACATCAGGCATTCTCAGCTTGCTTATTAAAGAGTCACTTGAACCTCTTCCCTCTTTTATTCTGTTTTCCATAAAACTTTTGATTACGAGTTAGCTTACTAGGTAAGTTTGCCCATAAGAGAGGAACGTGCTGGTCATGCTGAATGGCATATTCCCAGCAGGTGACATCCCTTGTTATAAGTGACTGAATCACAACACAGTTTTTATACCTCAGTCTTTTGAGTTTGATTAATGTTTTCCTTCAGTCCCAGGAGGCTGTAAGAACAAGTTTCTGAAACTATAATGTTGGCAACCAAACTCTGAACCATAATAAATTTGCCCCAAATGCCACTAACATTCTGCCTGCCCCAGACAATGCTCTGACCCCAACAAACATTTTCTTTTTGGAATGGCTTCAGACGCCTTCTGTTTGCTTGGTGTCAGATGTCTTTCATTACAGAAACACTTAGTAAATTCAAGCTGACTTGAACTTGATTCAACCTGTTAGTAACAGAGAAATTTTCCTGTGCCGGTTTTCCAGGTTTCCCATTATGTCAAGAGTATCAACAGTTTTAGTGAACTCAAAGTTCCAGATTTCTTAATCTCCAAATTACAGCCCACATTCAAGAAAAAAGAAGTCCTATTCATATTTTTATCCTTTGACTGCCTTATCTTCCTTTTTCCTACCACCATGGGCCTAAATCTGAACTTATCAACTTGTGCTGGAATGAATGGTGACTCCTTCACCATCTACTGCCATTTTGAGCCCCCTTCATGTGTCATACTTCTTTTAATTAACCACGCAATTGGATTGATCCAGTTCTCACATAAGAATTAGCCATAATTTGGCCCAATCTTTTTTTTTTTGAGACAGGGTCTCACTTTATAGTTCAGCCTGGCTCTGAGCTCACTATGTAGTCCAGGCAAGCCTTAAACTCAGCAGTCCTCCTGTCTCTGCCTCCCGAGTGTTGGGATTACATGTGTGAGCCACCACGCCTGGCAAATTTGGCCCAATTTTACCCAGTTTATTTTTATTGCTCAGATACATAGCTGCTAGACCATGTCACATAGTCTATTGTTTTATTGCACAGTAGCAAACTATCCCCACTCTTCATGACTAGAACAGCAGTAATCCTTTATAAGCCGCAGTTTGGGAAAGGCTAAACAGAGGTAGCTAGTCTAGTCTGCATGGAACACCAGCTGGGCCAGCTTCCCAGAGGGCTGGGAGATCTGCTCGGAAGGTGGTCCACATTGCTGTTCATCTAGGCCTCTGAAATGGCGCCTTTGTCCCTCTGCAGGCTGTGTGGGATTCTTCAGCACACGGGAGCAGTATTGTGAATGTCAGCATCCCTAGAAAACCAGAGAAAGCTGTATCACATTTTACAACTTCACCTTTACAGTCTAGTAGTGTCGATTTCACTGTAATCATAAGACCACCCAAATTCGAAGGGAGGGAATACAGAGACAACCATTCCATGCAAAGAATGTCCAAACCACATTATAAAAAAGAAACGCACACCCTGTGGAATGGGAGAGATCTTTTTATTTTATGTTTTTGGGAAAAGTGACCTATCAAGTGCATCACATGAATTAGCACTTGGTGGAGCACAGCAATCAAGTGACACTTTTCCCCTAGTGAGGCAAAGTATCAGACAAGCACATTGGTAGAACTTGGGGTTCCCCATCTCATCCTAAAGTGGAGAACTCATGGCTTCCAAGGTTCATTCCTTATAATTCAAAGCAAAATTTAAATCAGAATTTAACTGCCCTGATAGATTTTTATTCAGTGGTTTCAATGGAAGGTTTGGAACTGAACGTTTTTACTAGTGCACAAATTCTTACAAATAGGCAAATTTGGAGAAGACTCAGTGTGCTCTAGTGAACGCAGTTACTGATCTGCACACGGACAGCTTGTTACAGAAATTCAGGAGGGTGTGGTTGCATAGCCTGAATATTTTAAGGCTCTCTCCAAATGGAAGACATTATTATTAGTCCATAGCCTGGGTGCACAAACTAATCTCCCTGGATAATTAGGAGAATAACCAGTCAAGTTCCCCATCCTGCCCTCAAGAAACAGAAATCAGGCACTGGCTTGTTGGGGATAATTTAATCCATACTGGTGCGCTGGCATGCTGCCTTTTCCCCTCAGATGCTTCAAGAAGAAAAAGTAACCTGTTGCCACAAGTAGAAGGTGTTCAGGTACCAGCTGCAACTGGGAACTGGCAGAGGCGGGAGCACCCTGCACTATGCAATTATCCATAATTAGGTGCTCATTACCACTTTATCACGGAGAGCCGGCACCCACCCGTGCGGGTGTTGTGACTGCTGCCCTGCGGAACAGTGCCTCACCTGTTCTCTAGGAACATGACAGCTAAAGTCAGCAGTCGCCATTCGCACAGGGCTGAGGCCATATCAACATGTAGAAAGGTGCAGGTCCTCGGGGGCCAACTCTTCCAATTATGCAAATGACGCAATGCTACGTCCCCAGCAGAGCTTGCTTGTGGTAGAGAGCCACCAGAGAACCCAGGAGAGGACTACCTGCAAATTTAGCCTCGGCTTATGGAGGAACAATTCACGTACAGAATAAAGTTGCCTTCAGCCAGAAATGAGGGATGGAACTGGCGAGAACTTTGATATTTGAAATTTGCTTCACTCTCTTGTGGTCAATGACACCCCCTTTTATTAACTGCCCCCCACATTCCAGAACCAAACTCCTTCTTTGTCTCATTTCCCCTTGCTGTCCAGGGCTTAGCAAACACTGGGTATTCAGTGCGTGTCTCAATAAGTGGAAGCAGCTAGGCAAAGCTGATGTTAATAGAAGAGAAGGTGTACAGGGAGTTCCAGCTTTCCGGCACAGAGAAAGCTCAAGTGGTGAGCTCAGTGAATACTCATAAGGGGACAGGAATACACAAGTCCAAGAATTGATACTATGAATAGTGAAGGAGGCTACTTTTCAAAGGTAAATAAGCACGAGGGGTACATATTATTACCAATCATGAATTGGAATCTAGTCTGTAAGAGTTAACAGGCATACATTTAATGTAGTGACTTAAGTGCCTATAAAATCTCAGTTTCCATGGAAGTGAAAATATTTGGGTTATTTGTATCCTAGAAATGGCTGATGTTTTGCAAGCTAATCCATACTTCCCTACTTTCCACAAAAGAAGAAGCATAGGGGTAAATCAGTTGATCTGAATACTAAACGCATTCTAAAGTGCTAGCAATGAGAAGATTCTGGTGCTATGGTACTAATAGATTCAGGTGTGTTTAATTGGCTTCAAGTTAAGAGTTAGCTTCAAAATATGTACAGTTTTTGGAACTAGTTGGAGGGATATATACACAATTTCATGGTGATACTAAAAACATATAAATATGACTCTTCATAGGAATAAATACTATTGGTTCAACTAGATTGGCATTGAATATAAAGCACCATTGTTTTATTACAGCTAATTCATCAAAAAGGTGTGACTTGTAACAATACGATAAATATTATAGATAATAACTCAGGCAAACTTTCTTATAGTGTTGTTGTAGATGACCTTTTCAAAGAATTATAGAAATTCTCTAAACCAAAACTGGTAATTTTGACAATATAATTATAATCATTCTGTAATGTGAAACAATTTTTTAAAGTACCATAAAAAAAAAAACAATTTTTTAAAGTACCATAAAAAAAAACAATTTTTTAAAGTACCATAAAAAAAACAATGGAAGAGAAAGGAAAACTTGCAATACATCATAAATGACTAATTTTTGTGACATTTAAGATTCACAAATCCAGTTAAAGCTAATTCAAGAGTAATGAAACTGTGCATGAGCAATTTACAGAAATGTCAATAGCAAATAAGTATAACTTCCGTTCACAATTAAAAACATGAATATCAACCAAAGTCAGGTTTTTTTTCCCTAACGTATTAGTAAATGTTCAGATTTATAGTAGACAAAATATACAGCAACTTGACTAAGGCCACCTATGTTCAAGTCCCAGTTGCAGTGTTTACTGGCTATGTTTGACTTCAGATAAAGTATTTAATTTGTCTGAGTTTCTTGTTCTATAAAAGGAAAATAGTAATACCTAATCCAAAAAGCTTTGAAGAAAATAGAATAAGACAACATACAAAATGCATTCAGAGGATTAACTGGCACACAGAATACATTAAATAAATGTTAGACTATGAAAGGGTGTAGAGAAAAAGGTAGAATTTTGATTTAAGAATAGAGGTCCAAGGTCAGTTATCAGTATCTATCCATATTTTTAAATACATATTCTTTTACCAAGGACTTATCCATTCCACTCCTAGGATTTAACCATATAAATACGCTCATCAAAGCACCATAAACTGTATGCATGCAATTGTTTCCTGTAACACCATTAGCAATTAATCAGAAAATGAGAAGGAACCCTGTCTGTTAATATGGAAGTGATTAACTGAAAATTATCCTGCTCTCAGAAAAAAGTGTTGTCAACTCATGTAAAAAGATCTCAGAGGTGTTCTGAGACACACCAAGCAAGTTCAAGACTTTTACAAAGGGTGAGGATTAACTTACTTATGAAACGTATTTCATATACCCATGAAATATTAAGGGAAAAGGACTAAATGATATTTATCTCCTTTTCCCTTCCTTGCCCAGTGCAAAGAATTTAGATTATTTCTTTAAGGCCTGTACTTTCTTTTATAGCCTCCACCTCAGAAGATACTCAAACTGTCTTAGTGCCAGATTCACAGAGAAGACTGAGATAACAATTCACGTGTGTGAAGCAGAGCCCAGTGCTTGGAGTTTGAGCGGTAGAAGCAGCCAATCCTAAAACTCAGAGCCTGATGGAAGTCTTCAGAGACCGGAAGTGAGGTTTCATAGCTTCCTTAAATGGAAAGGACTCACAGTTCCTCTTTTAAGAAAGTCCTTTCTTAACTGGAGCATCTTCTACAGGCGTCCAGGTAAATTGGCAAAAAGTAGAGAACTTGCCAAATTCAGTTTTTATCCTGGAGCCTAAAGTGTTCAGATGAGCCTGAAGTTTTTCTAATCTTTAAGAAAACACAGAATCATGTAAAATGAATATATCAAAGTGATCAGCATGATCTGAAGCCCAGAGGATTCCTCCTAATAGTCTAGGCAGCAAAGAACTAAAACCTCTAATGGAGTATAACACAGGGCAAAGGAAACAGCTCCAAAGTGAGATGTCTTGTGTGGAAAAATTAAAATTTCTCTACCTAAAACTAGGGGTAAAATCTATCACGGGGAAATTCTGTTGCTGAAATCTGAATTTATTTCCATTTCTTCCACCTTAAATTATGTAAATCTTGTGAAGGTAAATTTATGAGCTAAATCATGTGCCTAATTTTTCAGAAAGATGTACAATCAATACCTGACATTTCCTTTTGGAGAAATGGGTTGGGGAGTGGAAACAGAAATTTTATACTTTCCCACGTTCTTTAGAATATTAACATATAACAACTACCAAGTAACAGTAATATGGAACATGTATGTATTTGTAATGTGTAGAATTTATAAAGGAAGTTTTTTTTTTTTTTGAGACAGGGTCTCGCTTTGTAGTTCAGGCTGGCCCTGAGCTCACTATGGAGCCCAGGCAAGCCTTGAACTCAGCAATCCTCCTGTCTCTGCCTCCCAAGTGCTGGGATTACAGACATGAGCCACCACACCTGGCAAAGGAAGTAATTTAATGTGAATGAAAATAGCCTAAGGTTTGAAAATAGAGTAACGTCCTTTTAGGTGGGTAATTTCTTCTTTATGAGTCTGGGTTTTGCCATCTGTGAGTTGGACATAGTTCCTCCTGTAAGAGCTATGTGATTGAATGAGACCGCTACAACCCTGGTGTGTGGAAGTCCTCTAAAGGACTGCTGGCAGTGTCCTGGAAGGCACAAGCACTTGCTAGGAAGGGTGGGATCCTACTGGATGAGCTGGTTAATGCCTCATGAGTCTTCCAATATAGTCTGTAGTATCAGGATAAAGATGATGGAGAAAGAAAAGGTGGAGTGATCTTAAGAATATTCGTTTCCTTTTCAAGAAAATTATTATGTGAAATCTGACCTGGGTATCACTTCTTCTCAGAAAGCATGCACAGGCAATTCCATCTGTCTCTTTCAACTGATCTCCAAAGCAACACTCCAGCCTACCTTGAGACACCCACTTAAAACTGTAATCCCCTTTGAACTCCAGATCCCCACAATCTTGATCTAATTTTCCACCACTCCTGTGGGTTCTGTCATCTCCTTACAAAATTTCTTAAGTTGCACTTTTTATTTGTTTCTTTTTTTATTTTAAATTCACTGTTTTCTTCTCTACACATGCCCCACTTTGTCTGCAAACTTCACACAGGGCTGGGATTTTGTTCTTCTGAGTCACATATTCTAAGATTTTTAAAATGTGTCAGGACACACTCAAAAACTTGTGGGATAAGGTAATTGTGAATGTTTCTTCAGTGCTCCCACACAGTATTCTTCAATCTTCTCAAATCTTCATGTTTTTGTTACCATTGTATGACTAGTGATTTTGATCTTGGTGATGGAGAAGAATCCCAACTAACAGCCCTCCTGGAAAGAGCCTGACCTTTGGTCTAGTTTCTCTCTGCAGGTGGGAGCATTCTGTGTAATCTTGCAACCCACACCACCCTCTGGGGTTGGTGTAAAGATCTAAAAACATCTAACATCTCGCTTTTAATAACCCACATATAAGCTGTGTCATTTCCTTGAGTGATGTTCATTGGAACGAGCAGGCACAGCTCTTCTTTCCCTGGGAAGAGACAAGGGCTGGACACCAAAGGATCTGGTGAGACACAGAGTCAGCTGAGAGGTGATGATGATGTGAACTGAGACCGAGACTGGAAAGAAAGCAAACAGTCATTGACACGGCGAGGCTTTAAAACTCCAGGGTGTTCCATTTGCCCTTTGCCATAAAAATGACAGAGTTAGGTTAAGGATTACGCACTCCTATTAGCCATTAGCATTAGCAACAAAGATGAAAGACCTCCAGGGCAATTTTTGTCACTGCGATTTGAATTGATTTCTCTGGGCTGAATCTTAAATTAGTAGTTAACCGATGGCAAGACCTGTACCAAGGAGGTCATGTTTCCAGCCAAGATTTCCTAAAGCCATTAGATATCAGTATTTTCCTCCCATAAATCTGGAAGCTAGGGTCTGACAAGACCAACAGAGGGAGGAAGAAAACTTACACTCCATCACACTATCTTGTTTATCTTGGAAAAGCAGATGCTAATCTATCTCTTTTATCTATCCAATATGATGCAATATAGGAAGGGACCATGCATGGGAGCTTTAGTGGAGAAAATCCTTAGTTTTTGATCTTTTCCTCTTATAAAACTACTGACAGTTGCTGGGAACCATTATCTGCTTACTGAGGTTTAAGTGTTGCTTAGATGTCCTAGATTACTTTTAAGCTAAGACTCAGCTGAAAAGAGAGAACAAAGAAAGTTTGTTTGTTTGTTCTGAACAAAGAAACTGGGTGGAGTAGTCCTTAAAGACTTGGTGGATTCCATTTTTGTCTCAGGGAAGGTCTTTAATTCTGCCTCTTGCTTTTAAGAGTCTCAGTATAGATAATAGTTTCTTAAATAATCTCTTGTATTATGCTGACTTTTAAGCAGCGTAGGACTAGTTTCTGAAGAGCAATAGAGACTGAGAAAAGATATAAAACATGAATTGAGTACCAACTGTTTACAGGGTATAACATTTTTGTGCTTATGTACATTATTTCAGTGTTCTTAATAACATTATGGCATAAATCATTCCCATTGTACAAATGAAACTACAAATACTGAAGGAGCAGCTGCAGGTTGGTCTATAAACATCAATTTAAGAACATTTGTTTGGATTTCACTAAAGTGTCCACTACTTCTGCTTTGGTTACTATCACACTTTTGCAAGGTTTATGAGATTCATAAATAGTTGCTGAGTTTCAAGGACATTTCAAGTGCTTTATGAATCCAAGAAGCAAAATTTATTAAAAGATTCATTCCTTGCTATTATTAGTGTTTACAAATGACTGTGTGATTCTAAAGTTTAGAAGAGAGATTTGGATTGAATATGAATTTGGGTTTAGGATTTGAAGTTGGGATCCTTTCCAATAATGTAAAATAATTGAGACTATGTTTAGGAGTCTTGGGTTTGAATCCTAGCTCTGCAATTTACTATGCAACTTTGAACAAATCACCTTGCACTTCTGTACCTGTTTCCTTTTGTGTGTAACAGAGAATGTCAGTGTAGGATTCTCCTGATGAATGACTGGTGAGCTAATATTGCAGAGAATTTGATAACAGTGGGAATAATATTTTATATAAAGGCTACTATCATGCAATCAAAGTGTTGTTTTTGCAGAGATTTTGTATTTTGTTTAAAGTACTCATTATTTTTTTAATTTACATCCAGATCTTTTCTCCCCTTTTTCTTGTTACTGTTGCCTATAATGAACATTCTGCTACATATATTTGTAGGACTGTACAAAGTTCTATCAAGATATATTTTAACAGTGAAATTGCTAAGTTAAAGGATTTTAGTATTTTGTATTTGATAGATATTCAAATTTCTGTCCAAAATATCTACCAGTCATGACAGTAAGGACATATGTTTCTATCTCTGAAAACACTGAATATTGGTAAGCTTATGAATTTGTGTCTCTCACAGGAGAAATATGACAATTTAGTGGGAACATTTCAATTGGCCACACTTTTTTCCTCTGTCCACTTCCCATGGGACAATTTTCTACTTACTGAGTTATAGGAGTACTTTATGTATTAATGACATTAGCTCTCTATCATTCATATTCCCTCAGTTTGCTATTCATCTTGTGTAAAGCAACCTGCAGGACAGTCTGATCCCATGTATATGTGCCCTTTCCTTCAAGTGACACATGTGCTTAGACATTCTCTTGAATCATGTGGGAAAAATTTAACATTCATCACCAAAGTGCAGGGCAAGAAAGCCATCAAGGTTACACTTTCTGCCAATCTTCTCTAAGTGTTCAATGCTCCACATGTATTGCTTTTATCATTACAAAGGCCACGGTCCTTTCTTTCCCTCTCCGAATATTTTTAAATGAACATCTTCGGAACAGAGACTGACAGTGGCCTCTCTATTTCTTCCCTACCTCTCTTCTTCTTTTAAGCTACCAAGTTCCTCCTTGGGAGCTCTTTTGAGGCCTTGGAGCCAGAGTAAAATTCTTCTGTGGACCACGCTGATGGCTGATGTTAATAGGCAACATTTAGGGCAAAGGTCTCTTGCATTTCCACATCTGCAGCTTTGTACAGGCCTCACCTCTGAAATGCCTGAAAGTGTGAAGCCAGGCAGGCCTAATGTGTATTAGCAAGACAAAGAGCTGATGAGGGGAGGAGCTGGGATGAGCTTTAATTTACTGAAGATTTATTAGACCTCATGAAATTTGCCCAAACCACCCATTTTCTATCTCATCTGCCCATGTCTAAATGGGATGGCTTTGTTAGGATGTGCAGGTCATTTAGAATTATCTAGCAACAAATCTCACTGCTTAAAAAGGCATCACTATGGAAGCAGAACATTGGAGAGGGTTCATGCTCTGAACTCAGAACCCCAAATCTGGAAATATGGAAATGTGGGACCATTCGGGACCCTCCCCCTTAACTTTTGTTTGTGTTTTCAGCATTTAAGTTTTTTTACTAGTACATATGAATAAAGAGAAGACAGGGAAATGAGAGAAGACAGGGAAATGCACTTTTATAAACAGCTCTGATTTCCCTGGACAAGTTTTCAGAAAAATGTGTTGAATGTTCTGCTTTTCACATAAATATTTCCCAAACCTTCAGACTCAAAGCAGCATGGCCAAAAAAACTTTAAAACTCAGCTCAGGAGCATGTTTGCTTCTTCAAGCAATACAAATGTCAAAATAGTTTCTCTTTAACTCAAATGAAAGGTAAGTTATCAGGGGTTGGTTTTCCATTTAGCTTTAGGCTTGCAGCTCATTAATATGAAGTTAGAAAATTCACCTGAATATTATAATCAAGAATTTCCCTTGGTGCTTTGCTCTGTAGGTCTCACAAGCCTCTATTTGCCCATCTGTGCAATAAGTAGATGTTGAAAGCTTCAGGGCATAAGTAGGATATCTGGGGAAAAAAGTAAAGGTTTACTTATTTCTTCTTATGGAACATGATCTCACCCATTTTAATTCAACATTAGTGCCTATAGAAAGTAAAGGGAGAACTTTGTCCATCTTAATAAAATTTTCATCTCATTACTGTGGATATGATGAAAAATAAAAACAAATGCCAGAAACACATTCTTAAACTTAACAAGAAAAGGGATGGATTATTCCTGCCTCAGATCTTAAAAGTAGTAAGAAGAGCTGATGAATTTACTCAAACAAGGGGAGAGGGAGAGAATATCCACAGTCAAACCTTTGAAATCGACACCAGGGTTGTGGCTGAAGCGGAGTACAGGCAGAGACGATAGCACATCATGCCCAAAGCACTACATTCTTGGCCTTTGATAAAGAATTTGGAGAAGGAAAGACGTCAGGCAAAGACTGCTTTAAGCTGCACTTGATAATTCTGGTAAATTTCTAGTGCCCAGAGCAAACAGCTTTAAAACAACATTGACGCTATTTGTTTTCCTATCAATGTAATAATCATCTGTTTGACTGTGAGTTATAGATGTACATCATTCTTAATCTGTCATTGCCTAAATCTCCTTCTATACAATGTGATCGCCCTCCATTAATGCAAATTCAACCACAGTTGTCTTGTCTGTAATTGTCTAAACCAGCAAAAGTTCCTCTCTCTGGTGAAAAGAGCCATCCTGCTCTCCTTGCTTTGTCTACCCCTAAGGGCCCAGTACTTGTTCGGTGCTTTATCTCATTCTTGTGGCTTTTATCCACAAAACATTAAAGGGACTCTTTATCCTTTATGCAGGCAAATAAAAAGTAGATTTAGAGAAGAAAGATGAAAAGGACACATTCCACTGGAGGTGTACTGCAGGATCTAGAGGCATGGTTTGCAGACACCAGCCAAGTTAAAAGTTGCACCAACTTCTTTGACATCAGAAATTCAGACGAAAGAAACGAAATCAAGCAAGTGCCTGAAAGAACTTGTAGTACAGTAAAATGAAGCGGTGTCACTGGCAGCTCTTGAAAAGGGATTTCCGGGCCTGCCTTTTAGCCGTGGTTAATGGGGAGAAAGAGTTCAAGAGTGGAAGGTTTGCCATTTGCCCTCTCAATATGCTTCCATTTAAAGAATATTTTCTCTAAAGCTTAAAGCAGGTAACAGGGATCTCATTGCAGTACACGCATAGCTCTAAAAGCTCAGAGGCCACACCACTGATGAAGCAGATTGCAGCAGGTAACATTGTGTGGGAAACTTTTCAAGGCCTCCTGTTGTTTTTCCCATGTATATAATCAACAAAAAATCACATTCCTAGTTCACTTAGATCTCCAAATGAGAAATACCAGAAGAAAGGAGTTAATCTCTTTCTAGAACCAGCCAAACTTTAGAGAAGTAATGGCGTGAAAGAGATTATGAATGTTTGGTGCAACCAGTTGTGGATCAGAAAGACTCCTGGAGACAAGCCACTGGGCCTCAGTAGCACTGGAATTCTCCTTTCATGGTTTTCCAGCTAGGCTGGCACACCTAGCTACAGGTAATATACCCAGCCTAGCCTCACTTTAACCTTACACAAAATTTAACCGAAACTGATTTTCTTGCTGTTGTCATATATTCTCTTACACAGGTTGAGCAACCCCAACTTAAAAATGCAAAATCCCAAATTTGAAACTTTTTGAGTCCTCACATGTAGTATGTGGGAAACTTTACATTTGGCCTCATAAATGGGTCTCAGTTAAAACACAATGCACTCAAATACTGATAAAATAACTTCAAGCTCTGGTCAACAGAGTTCAGATGATATCTTGTACAAAGATGAGGGGTCAAAAAAAGCACCAAAAAAGGGAAATGTACTGGTATCTGGGAGTCAAAAAGCAGTGATCTAACTGTGAAGATGATGTATTTTACATTAATAGTACAAGAAGCAGTGGAGCCTGCAAAAAACCCACAGAGAATAATTAAGGGGGAAAAGACTGGCATGCATAAGTCAACTAATTAAAATGTAACCATCAAACACTGGGAAAGCATGGCCGAAGGTGACGAGAGGTTAATGGCCCTTCTGTGAAGATCTCATACTTACCCATATAAAAAGATGTCACATTACTACTTATTGAGCAACCCTAATTCAAAACTCTTCAATCCAAAATGTTCCAAAACTTGAATCATTTTAAGCACTGACAAAACATCACAAACAGAAAGTTTTGCACAACAAAATTTTACTTCTAGAACAAAATTTTACTTCTAGGTATGGTGGCTCATGCCTATAATCCCAGTACTCGGGAGGCAGAGACAGGAGGATTGCTGAGCTCAAGGCTTGCCTGGGCTACAGAGTGAGCTCAGGGCCAGCCTGAACTATAAAGCGAGACCCTGTCTCAAAAAAAAAAAAAAAAACTTCCACCTATGCGTATAAATTGTACATGAAACATAAATGTGTTTCCTACTGAGGTTTGCATCATGTATATACAATTGCTCCAAAATGTAAAAAAAAAACAAAGTCAAAACATTTCTAGTCCTAAGCATTTTACATGAGGAATTTTCAACCTGCAATTATATAAAGGGCATGAACAGACATACACAGAAATAAAAATTTAAGTATGGAGGATATCATTTTGGCCAATTATACTGGCAAAGATCTGAGAAGTTCAATTCAGACCAAGGTTTAGGAAAACAGAAATTCTCGTGTACAACTTCTGTGAAGAATGCACAGTGGGACCTTTCTGAGGAGAACTACCAATATGTGTTTAAAAGGAAGATTTTGACTCAAAAACTGCAGATTTTGACTCAAAAATTCTAAGCTGAGTTAATCATAATTAATGCAATATAATTGGTAAACTGAAGTACAGTGGTATATATGTATTTGTGTGTGTATTCATCTTAAAGTAGAATTTAGAGCTCTCTGTATAATGCTTTTTCATTGTCTTGATGTGCCTGTATATAAATAAGGTTTAGAATGAGAACCACTGAAATGCTACTACTGAAATTTCTGGGTAAGAGGAAGACAAATAATTTTAGCTTTTTTTGAAGCCTACATATCTTGTATTTTCTATAAGCATTTATTGTTTTACAATTTAAAAATTATTTAATATTTCTTTTCCATTCCTGCAGCTGTCTTTATGCTCTATAACCAGGTAAAAAGTTTACCTCTTATGCACGGATATGGCAAAAGTTTTTGAAAACTAGTACCATGAGCCACAATGTGATTTGATCTTGACTAATGCTACTGTAAACCACATTCAAGAAGCCAGTGTGAGAATCCTTTTGTAGGATAGTAACACCTGAGAGTGACTATTAGAAATTTCTATTCATGGAAACCATATCTGGCCTTATAAAAAACAGACATACAGAATTTATGAGTCTTTATTCACCAATAAATCATAATACATTACTAAAACTACAATGTACATTTAAAAGTCTCTATCATTTATAATATGAGGTGAAAATCTCTTTCAATAGAAATATCTCTAGTCACTAGTGATTTTCAATTTGTATCTTGTAATAAGATTTTAAGCATTTAACATATCTCTCTGGATAGAAAGACTGCTTTTATTAGTAGTAATAAGAAAGTACTAACATTACCTTTAGTAATTACCATTACTAAAATATGTCATGTTTCCAGGTCATTTCTGAAAGTCATTCTGTCTTCTGGACATATGCATATTCACATAGTTGAAAGCTACTATCCAGTTTATGGAAGAAAACTGGTGATTAATACCTATTAGTTGACAAACACGAGGTGGCATAGTCCAGCCACGTCATGCTGATGCTTCACATTCATCCTGCTCTACACAGAACTCAGCCCAGTACCTGGTTTGTTCTCTCTCGCCTTTACCTTTCAGTCCCTTCATCCGATATTCAAAGTTCCCTCATACAACCTCCTTCTCACTGTTAATGAATTAGTTCAAAAGAACAGGTGGAAACTGCCCTATGATGGGATTTAGAAAACTTTGTTGTGATACTTAGACGCCCTGTGTGATCTTGACAATCAATTGAATTTTTGAGCACCAGTTTCCACATCAGAACAAGAAACAAATTCTGCCTTTTTCTTCCTTGATGTGCTGTTATATTTTGGTTAATCCAAGTAAATCCCTCATATTATAAACAGGGAACTTTTATTAGTTTTAGGAATGTGTGACATTCACTGTCTTTTTTTTTTTTTTTAACTTGGACAGATCTATAACAAACCCTGCTGGGGGCTCTATCTATAATGCTTCTGTAATACAGCTGCTCAGAAAGATTATTGAGGGCTGGTGCCTCCAGTCCTACCTGCCAGGCCAGATACATTCAGTCCTCTTTATCCACAGATTTTGTTTCTGGAAATTCAACCAAGAACACACTCAAAATATTCAGAGGGAAGAGGAATTGTACCTGTAGTGAACACGTACAGAGACTTTACCTTGTCAGTCCATAGATAATACAGCATAATAACTGTTTTCATAGCATTTACATTGTATTAGGTATTATAAGTAATCTAGAGATTATTTAAACTATATAGGAGGATGTACATAAGATATACAAAGGTACTACACCATTTTGTGTAAGAAGCCTGAAATCTGTAGAGCTTGGATGTTTCTTTTTCTGCCTTCAACACTAGGGACTGAACTCAGGACCTTGCACTTATGAGGCAGGTGTGGCACCACTGAGCTACATTCTCAGCCCAACAGGTTGGGAGCTTCTGAACCAATCCTGCATGCACACCAGGCGAGGACTGCTTTTATCCCAGGTCACCCATCCACCTGCCCTTACATTCTTCTTCCACTTCCCTTTCCATTCTTTCCTTTACACATGTCCTTGGCTTCCTTGAAAAAACATACATGGTGAAGCCTGTCACTCAGGAAGCCTCCCTACATCAACAGTGGCAAATTGTTGCTGGGTTTTGTTTTTATGTTGTTCAGTTGGATGTGTTGTCAAGGGCTGATTTGTTTGCAGTTCAAATACAGACATCAGAATCAAAAGCAGTAGATTCAAGTCACTAAGAGTCTGAGCAAGCAGGCCATTAGCCAATAGTTACCTTTTCTATTTGGGGTTTCAGCTTAAATGGCCACTAAGAAAGAGAATAAACAATTCTTTTGACAGATTAAATGAAACTCAACCCAAACAGATTCCTCATGTGTATGGTCTGTAGACTGACACATGCTTTGATCAGAGCATAAAACAAGTGCCCTCCCTGATGAATTCTGAGAAAATAGCTAGTTTCCTTTTCACCTGGACCTTGTTTTCCCTAAATAACATTGAGTTTGTGATTATCTGTTTACAAATGTTTGTCTCTTTTTTCTGAAAAAAAAAAAAAACAAAGAAGAAAACAAAAATACATCATTAAGAGAAAAAAAACTGCTGATCTCCCATCTATGTGTTAGTGTCCTTTATGTATGTGTAAAACAATGTTTCACAGCGGATTATAAACTTATCGCGCATCTCTTTTTTAAACTTCCAATATTTATTGGACACATTTTCAAGGCTCCTGGTAAGTGAGAGCTCTAAAACTTGTTAAAGTGGCTCATATTGTCAAGAATGTGTGGTTTCCAGATTTTAGTTTTTAAACCACATAATACTACAGTGAACATTCCTATCACTAGATTTATGCTTATTTCCTTGTGGTTAAATTTCCTGGAGTGGAATTATTGAGTTGGCAGAAAGGACATGTTATATCAGTCAAACTGCCCTCTAGGTAAATTGTTCCAGTTTTTACCCTAACAACCATGCATGTGCTTTTTAAAGTATTATAATATTCAAAATATGTATAAAATGGTAGGATAAATAACTTCTTAACTTTTATGTATAAATATTCTAGTTTATCCAGTGAAAAAGAACATCTTTTCCCCTATTTGTCCCTCTGGGAATGAGTGGGTGTGTTTACTGCTTCTAGATTCTGACCCATTTCTAATGAGTGAGCTCTTATAGGTTAATGACATCAGCTTTCCATCTGATTGTGTTGCTTGCAAATATATTCAATACAGAATTTAGAATTGTTTGGAATTGTAATAATAGTTGTTATTGTTTCAATATTGTCCAGCCATATATATATATATTTTTTTTTTCTTCCTGTCATGAGTCCTTTCTGGTGAAGGCCAAGGGCTGTTTTTGGAGAAGGTGCCAAATGTTTGAGAAACATTCGGTCACTTGGGGAATGTCCTACAGTTGATATGGCAACCCTGTGACCTGCGCTCTCTACTCCGTGATGCAGGTGGCTCTGAATGTATTGACCTTCAAAAGGAAAGAGTTTCCGGACGGCTATCCTCGCACTTCTTTCTGCTGCCAGGACTAGCACCTCCAAATTGGAAGGTGTCGGTGGCCTTCTGCCAAGATGTCCTCTACTTATTTCCCCAGGTACTATGCCTCTTTCCCATGAAGAAGAATTATTATGAATCTTTTGTGAGTTTATTAAATCTAGTCTTCACTTCCGTGTCACATGTTAAAGTCTTTAGGTTTGGAGTATGTCTCTGACATGTCTGTCTAGTGTTTGCACTGATTCAAGTTTGGTCATGTGCTGTACCTTCTGGCTGACCACTCCAGACAGGTATTAGTACTTTTTTCTCATGCCTCTATCTTTCCCAGAACATTAGTTTATATTGCAAATTGTCTCTTCTAAATATATTTTTGCCAGTAAGTTGGGGAAGTATTGACATTCTGTTTATTAACAGACATCTATTGAAAGCTAATTCTAGCACTTTCTCAATTCGTTTTTAAATTTCTCCAAGAAAATTAAAGCTTCTGAAAATAACACTCATTTTCTAATATTTACCAGTTTCTATTTTCATGTGTACTTTCCTTTGTTCAGATTTTTACAATACTGAATAATGGCAATGGTAGAATTTGCATAGG
Organism: Thryonomys swinderianus; assembly: GCA_004025085.1. NCBI lineage: Eukaryota > Metazoa > Chordata > Mammalia > Rodentia > Thryonomyidae > Thryonomys > Thryonomys swinderianus. The sequence continues at coordinate 40,150 of PVIC010005770.1, forward strand.
AATATCTCTCCTGCTAAATAAAATGCTTGTTATATATTTACTCTATCAACCCTGGGCATATTACTGATGTCTAGGGACAGTGGCCAGAAGAAATGCTTTAAACACTGTAATGTGTTTAAATACTACAACTACAAATTTTACCAATATATTTTTATCATGGATAAATTATTTTAAGTGTTCAGGATCTCCTCCATTACTTATAAAAGCACAAGATATTCCTAGTAGGTTTTCTTATGTTGAGCATGTCCAGTGTTCTTAATAATGATGTACTAATATCTTAAAACACTGCCATACTGTACTTGTTTTATGAACATTTTACAGGCTATGGTACAAGAAAATTCATTTGTTATATTTCTTGTAGATGCTCAAATTTTTACCTGCCTGTACATGCTTAACTCTGGACTTTGAGAGCTTGTTTCAAGGTTCTAGTAGGGAAGTTCAGCTCCTTCTATCCCTTGACCAAAGAAATGCTCCTCCTCTAGAGGGTGTGGTCATCCTCTTTGAGCGCACAGTGGAAAAATGCACATGGAGTGGTGAAGGGGAAAGGGGACACCTGTCTAGCTTCCAGATCAGCCCAATCAACCCTGGCGGTCAATGGGGTGACATGTCACAGCCAGATCACTCTTACATCCTCGTAACTCTGGGTTTTAGGTCTCCTTTTATTTAAACAAATCTCTCAAACTGGGCTTGGAAGAAACCCAGAGATACAACAAACATTGAACTGAAAAGGGAGAAACACATCTCATCCTGGTGAGAGTATTCAACACACTCCTCCTTAATGACAGTCATAGGCAGAAAACAAGGAACTTCATCAACCTGATAATGAAAATTTATGAAACACCTACAACTAACATCATTCTTAATATGATGGTCAGAACCTGTCCCTGTGCCATTCTCCTCTAAGCTAACCTAGTGCTCATGAATTCTGCACCCTGGCTGAAGCCAACTTCCAACCCCAAGCCCTCTCTGTTTTGTTTCCCTTCTCCATAGGGCAGCAGCACTGCCTGTCAACTGATCAACCTGATCATGGACAAGGCCAGGGATCCAGGAGGGAAGGTAAGCCACAGAGAGTCAATGGCTCCAAAAGGAAATAACAGACTGAGCCAATAGAGCTGGCCCAAGGAAGGCTCACAGCTACTGTAAACTACAAGACAGCATGGAGTTGTGCTCCAAAATTGACTCATTCGTGGCTGCCTAGACTTGAAGAAGAAAGTCAGTGTGATTCTTGAGATATTTCCAGAATGTGTTTAGTCAGATGCCATTTTAAGAAAGGGTTAATTCTATAGAATTTACATTATAAAATTATAGGAAAAATAAGTTCTGAATGTTTACATTTAAATATTCTAGTTTATCCAGTGTTGGAGAGCATCTTTTCCTGTATTCCTCCTTGTGGGAGTGTTTGCTGCTTCTAGATTGTGGCTCATTTCTAATGAGTGATTTCTTAAAAGTCATAGATTGGATAAAGAAGATGTGGATTTTTAATAAAATGGAGTATTATTCTGCCATAAATAATGAGAAGTTTAAGTCATTTATACTTAAATGGGCATACCTTCAAGACATACTCATAAGTAAAATAAATAGGTCACAGATGGATAAATATCATATCTTTTCTCTGGTATGAGAAACTAAAGATGTAAATGAGTTCTAGAATGTATGATAGATATTGTGCAATAGAAAATATTCAAAGGGAAATGGGATGTAGGGGTAAGTAATGAAGGGAAAGAAAAAATATAATTAAAAAAAGGAAACAAAACTTATGTATAAATGGGGCAGGGGGTTGTAGGGTGGGTAGGGGAATGGGAAAAAATGAGAATTAAGTCATGTCATGTACCGGTACAAATTCTCAATGTTGAGTGTGATCGTGATGTGTATTCATAATGTACCAATAAAGATTCAAACAAAAGAATTCATTCTTTAAAAGCCCTTATATATTAATGGCATTGGCTTTCTATCTGATTGTGTTGTTTGCAAATATATCAATAGAGAATTTGGAACTGTAATGATGGTTATTGTTATTGTTTCAACATTATCAAGTGATATTTGTCTTCCTTATTGAAAAAAAATCTGTCTGGCAAAGATCAAAGCTCTGTTTTGCAGAAAGTGACAAGGAAACAGTTGGCCACTTTGGAAGTGTCCTGCAGTTGATGTGGCAATCCTGTAACCTGTGTTCTTGGGTCTGTGGTGCAAGTGTCTCTTCTCTCTCTCTCTCTCTCTCTCTCTCTCTCTCTCTCTCTCTCTCTCTTCCTTTTTTCCTTCATTTCTTTCTCTTTCTAGTTTGATCTTTTATTTTTATCTTATGCTATCTATTTCCCTTTAGTCCTGAATGTGGTCCTTTATCTCACTTTTCTCTCCTCTTTCTTATCTTCTACTGATTAATTTTTAAAAATTCATTTGTTTTGTTCTCTTGTTTTCATCTTCTTTATTCTATTATAACCATAAAACTGCACCAGTCTGTTCATAATACAATTACAGATCTCTTTCTCAACATTATAGTCAAAATTCTAGAAGTCCAACACAAGGACTGAATTTTAAAAGCTATTAGAGAAAAATAATGAATTATAGTAGACTTCTCCACCTAAAGAAGGACAGGAGAGCTTACAATGAAGTGTTCAAGTCCTAAAGGCAAACAACTTCAAACTGAGACAGGTATACTCTACCAAAGTAACTTTCAGAACTGACAGAGAAATAATGCCTTTCCATGAATTAGCACCTTAAGAAATTCATGAACATCATGCCATATACTGGTACAAATTCCAAATAGTGAGTGTGATCATGGTGTGTGTATACAATGTATCTATTAAATACAATAAAGCTAATAATACCAAAAGATCTAATAGACTGAATACATTAGTCAGGGTCAGAAGTTAAACAGAAGTGGGGGGAAAGGAATCAAGAAGAGGAAAATATTGCTATGGCAGGAATAACTTAATAGCTTTGAGTAAGAATTTTCAATGTAAATGTTCTCAATTCCTGAGTCAGAAGACACAGACTGGCAGAATGAATAAACAAAATTCATTGATAAACAGTGTTGAAGAAATATGTTTAACCCAAAAAGAAATTCAAAAGTTGAGAAGCAAAGATGGAAAACAATATGCCAAGAAACAGGAGCTTGAAAACAAGCAGAAGTAGTTATCCTATTTCCCGGTAAAGCAGGCTTTGAACTGAAATTGATCAGAAGAGGGAAAAAAGGTCATAGATTTTGGTGAAGGAAACAATTCAACTAGAAGAGATAGCAGTTATAAGCAGAGATGCACTGAGCACTGACTCACTCAACTTCATAAAACAAACACTACTGCGTATAAAAGATCAGATATGTAACAGCAAAATTACAGTAGGGGAAGCAAATACCACACTGTCACAAACAAACCAATTAGATAAAAGTTAGCAAAGAAGTATTAGAGTTAAACCTGACCTTCCAACAAATGGATTCAAAATAGATATCTGTAGAATAATACACCCAATAACACAACAGAATACTCTTTCTTCTCAGTGGCAGATAAAACTTTCTCTAAAGTGGATTAAGTACTAGCCAATAAAGCATGCTTAGATAAACATAAAAGAATGAATATTACTCATGCACATTATCAAATTGCAGCACAATAAAACTAAAAACAAATGGCAAAAGAAACAACAGAAGTTATGTACACACATAGAAATTAAATAATAGATTCTTGAGTAATCAATGGGAGAAAGAAGAAATCAGTTCCCAGGATCAAATAATACCAGTGCATCATAGTAGAACTTATGGGACACAATAAAAGCAGTCTTAAAAGTATATAAGAAAAACAAAGTGAACCCAAATAAATAACTCAATGATACACCTTATGGTCCTAGAAAAACAAGATCCAAACCAAGCTAGTACAAAGGAAGAAACTATAAAGATCAGAGCAGGTATTAACTCAACTGAGACTAAAAATTGCAAAGAATCAGTGGGCCAAGCAGCTAGTTCTATGAAAGATTAAATCAAATAGGAAAAACCTCAGGTAATTTTACCAGTTAAGAAAAATCTAAATCAACCTAATTTTTTAAAAAGTGAAATAAATATGAACATCATCAAAATCCAGATGATTATTAACAATTACTTTACAAATCTTTCCTCCAATAAAATGGCAAATTCCAAAGAAATAGATACATTCTTAAACATATATCTTAGTTAATTGATTGTCAAGTTGAGTGAGAACACCCAGATGAATTGAATCAGCATAGTTCTGGGCATGGAAGTTCTATTTTAAAGAAGATTGTTGTTAAAACAGTATAAGAAAAAAAAAAGAAACAAAAGAGAAGAATCTCAGCTGATTTTTCTTGGAAGAGCTTCACTGCACTAATTTTCCTCGGGGGAGTTTCAGCTGTTCTATTTGGAGAAGCTCCAGTCCTTGCCATCGCCAAGAACGACTGGTGTTGGAGGAGCTCCAGTCTACACCCCCCGCCACCTTGGGCATTGTCTCCAGGATTGCCATGCAGGCTCTTCAGCTTCCAGCATGGCCTTTTGGCCTGCCACTGTAGGCTCTTTAGTTGTAGAGCTGACTCATAGATCTCATCGCAGCAGGATACAATACCAACACACGAAATGTCAATAGTACTATTGTACCCCAGTAATGAACTCACTGAGAAAGGAATTAGAAAAGCAATAACATTCAAACTAGTATGGAGAAAATCAAATACTTAGCAGTTAACCTAAGCAAGGAAATAAAAGATCTCCACAAAAATTATAGTATTCTGAAAAAAGAGATCAAAGAGGTCATAAGAAAATGGAAAGATGTCCTCTGTTCCAGGTTAGGCAAAACCAGTATAGTCAAAATGGCTATATTTGCAAAACTGATGTACAGGTTTAATGTGAGCCCAATCAAAACATCAACAGCATTCCTCACAGAACTAGAAAAAACAATACTAAAATTCATATGAAGTCAAAATAGCAAATGGAATCCAGGCTAATGAGATAAAGGAGACATCACAATCCTAGATTTACAGGTTACAAAACCACAGTAATAATAACATCATAAAACTAGCACAAAACAGGGCCAGAGATTTAGCTCAGTGGTTCCAACACCTGCCTTGCAAGTGCAAGGTCCTGAGTTCGATCCCAGTAACCACATACAATGCTGGGCCTGATGAGTCACGCCCACCAACAATCAACCAGCAATCAGCACCACATACCACAGTGCCAGGTGTGGTGGCTCATGCCTGTCATCCCAGGACTCAGGAGGCAGAGGCAGGAGGATTGCTGAGTTTGAGGTTTGCCTGGGCTATATAGTGAGCTCAGGGCCAGCCTGAACTACCAAGTGAGACCCTGTCTCAAAAAAACAAAAACAAAAACAAAAAAAACTAGCACAAAACAGACATGTGGATTAATGTAATAGGACAGAGGATGCAGAAGCCTGCAAGAACATTTAGCTGAGTTTGGATAAAGGGGCCAACAACATACCTCAGAAAAAAATATAACCTCTTTTTTAAAAATTTGCATCTTTACTTGTACATTATATATGCACATCACAATCACACTCAGCATTGAGAATTTGCCTCTTTAACAAATGATGTTGGAAAAATTGGATAACCACATACTGAAGATTGAGTCTAGAACCATATCTCACAATGTGCTAAACTAAAATCAAGATGGATATAGATCTAAATATTAAAACAGAAACACTTAAATCTACTGGAAGATAAAAACAGGTGAAATTCTTAAAAACATAGGCATAGGCAAGGACTTTTTGAAATGTAAATTAAAATAACAGAATCTACCTTATTCCAGAAAGAATGGCTATCAATAAAGAATCAGTTAACAAATGCTGGTGACACTGTGGGGGAAAAAGAACCATGTTACATTGTTAATGGAAATATAAACTAATACTACCATTATGGAAATCAGTATGGAGATTTCTCAAAAAAACTAAAACTAGGAGTTCCATTTGACTATGTTATTCTACTTGTAAGTATCTTCCTGAATGAGTTAGACATCATATTACAGTGATACATGTATACCTATGTTTATGCCAACATAATTCATAATAGCTATCGGAATTCTCTGGAAGTAAAGACATATCCAGAAACAGTCAGCCTTGAAAGCTAGAGATCGAAATTCCAGCCTGTGTCACCTTGCCTTACCTATCATTACCAAGTAGCCACCAAGCAAAAGAGTAATAAGGTATAATCTTCTCCATGACAGTAGCTTTCAACATGTGACCACCATGCTTGTCTTCTGGTTAGGCCTCATTTCTGGGGAAACATAGTAAGCCTTGGAAATATTCTGTTTCCATTGTGGAAAAAGAAAATGTGGTAGTCATGGAGTGCTATTAAATTGTGTCATATATTGTACAAGTCCCCAATATTGAGAGTGATCATAATGTGTATATATAATGTAGCAATAAAGATTTAAAAAAAAAAAGATAAATGGGGAAGGCCTGCACTGGGTAGCTCTGCCCCACCTGCAGAGTGCTTGTGTGCTGACTTCTCACATCCAACATTAAGGCCTAGAAACTGCATCCATGCAGGAAGGTGTCTGGAGGTGCTAGAACTGGGACTTGGGCAAGGCCAGAGTTGAGCAGCTCTACCCCACCTCAGCACAGCACTTGGGCCCTGACTTCTCACGGAACCATCATGTGAGGAGTAGCCCCAGAGATCGCATCTAGGCAGTAAGTGCTGGGGTTACGCTGGAACTTAAGCAGAGGCCTAAGAGCCAATGATATCAGGAAGATGACCCAGGAAGAAATCATTTCTTAAAGGTTTTAAATATTAATGAGAAAGGTATTTAAATCGAGCAGTTTATCCAGAAATTAAACCAAATATAGCAAAAACGTTAAAATGTGTTAAAAAAAAAGACCCAAACTGAGAATTATTGATCTCCAAAGGGAAATTTAGGCACCAGTGGAATGGACCACCCTGAAAAACAACCCCCCTGAACTCCCTAAACTGACAACAAAGGAGCATCTGGAAAAAATGAAATCAGAATCTCTCATCTAACAGCACAGATGATGATCAGGGTGAATGAATGACACAGATAAAATAATAAAGAACCTCTGGAACACGATGGAATCCCAGCATAGAAAACAAATAGTAAACAAATTTAAATGAAAATTGAAACAAATCTAGTAAATAAATTTAAATGAAAATTGAAGAGATTAAAATCGCCACTGAAAGCTAATGTAGAGCTAGTGGATCAGAAGACAGAATTTCAGATGTAGAAAGCAAGATTCCAGTTAGTGACCAGGAAAAGAAAGACTTCTTAAAAATAGTAAGGAACCATGAAAAATCAATCCAGCAGCTGCTAGATGATGCAAAGCACAATTTAAAACTGATATGAGTCAATGAAGAAACAGAAGATAGTGCAAACCACATAAAAATTCTTCACAGTTGTAATGGCAGAAAGTTCCCAAACAAGAGAAAAGAATTTGACATATAAATAAGTAAGACATATAAGATTCCAACAAACCATATCAAAAGAAATCCCTACTTAGGCATATAATAGTCACAATACCACCATCCCAACAGAAGAGCAAAATACTGAAAGCAGTTAGAGAAAAGGATCAAACCACATACGAAGGAAAGCCCATCAGAATTACAGCAGACTTTTCCACACAAATCCTGAAATCAAGCAGAGCCTGGAGTGAAGTATTTCAAGCTCTAAAAGAAAACAACCTCCAACCTAGACTGCTGCATCCCACAAAACTACCTTCAAAATCAATGGGGAAATAATATATTTCCATGACAAAGAACACCTAAGAAACTCCATGAATACCAAACCTGCATTACAAAAAAAATGCTAAACAATATCCTAGAAAAAGACAGTGTTGCTCACAGCTCCATGAGGCCTAACAGAATAAAGCCATAAGAAATTAATTGGCAAGACAAGAAATTACATAGTGGGGTGGGGATAATAATAAAAGAGCCAACTAGAGAAAAATATGACAAGTATGAGTCAACACATATCAGTTTTAACCATCAATGTTAGTGGCCTCAATTCACCAATTAAAAGAAATAAATGGATCAAGAAGCTAAATCCAACACTATACTATATTCAAAAACAGACTTAATTCAAAAAGAAATCCATAGACTGAAAGTAAAAGAATGGAAAACAATTCTCCATGTGATACGAGGCTGCAAAAAAAGCAAGAGTGACTAATTTACAGAAAGTTGATTTCAAACCAAAACTAATTAAGAGAGGCAGAGAAGGTCACTGCATTCTAATCAGGGGTCAGTGCAAGAGGAAGAGAAGACAATCATAAATATATCCACAACTGCTAGCACACCCAACTATTAAAACAAATATTAATGGACATGAAAAGTCAAATAAGCACTAATACAATAACAGTAGGGGACCTCAGCACTCCACTGTCACAAACAGATAGATCAACTAGACAAAAAAAAATCAACAATGAAAAGCTAGAACTGAACCAAACTTTCGAAGAGATGGATTTTAAAAATGTCTACTATTTCACCCCACAAAATCAGAATACAAATTCTTCTCAGCTGCTAATGGGTTATTCTCCAAAATAGACCACATGTTAGTTCATAGAACTTGTTCAAATAAATGGAAAGGATAAAAGTTATCCCTTGTATATTGTCAGTTCATAGTGTCTTGAAATTGGAGGCCAATAGCAAAAGAAATTCCAAGAACTCCATGATCTCATAGAACTTGAATTACACTCTCATGAATAGCCAATGGGTCATAGGTGAAATTAAAGAAGAAATTAGACAGTTTCTATAATGAAATGATAATGCCATTACAACACACAGGAATCTACAGGATAAAATAAAAGCAGTGATATGAGGAAATTCATGCTAAAATCAGGAACAAGACAAGGATATCCACTATCACTACCCCTTGTCAGTATAATTATGGAAACATTAGCCACAGCAATTAGATAAAAAAGAGAAATGAAAGTAATAAAGGTAGGAAAAGTTTATGCTGTCACTATTTGCTAATGACACAATATTCTATGTAGAATATCCCAAAAACTCAGCAAAAAAACTGCTTGACTTAATTGATAGGTTCAGTACAGTAGTTGGGTATAAGGTCAACACCCAAAAAATCAATAGCTTCCCTATACACAAAAATTATACTCACTGATAGACAACAGAGGAAAACAATTTCTTTAATAATAGCACCCCCAAAAATGAAATATCTAGGAATAAATCTAACAAAGAAGGGGAAAAACCTCTTCTCTGAAAACTAGAGCACTCTGAAAAAGGAGATTGAAGAGGATATCAAAAAAAATGGAAAGAAGTGCCAGGCGTGGTGGCTCACGCCTGTAATCCCAGCACTCAAGAGGCAGAGGCAGGAGGATTGCTGAGTTCGAGGCTTGCCTGAGCTACATAATGACTCAGAGCCAGCCTGAACTGCAAAGCAAGACCCTGTCTCAAAAAAAAAAAAAAAAAAAAAAAAAAAAAAGAAAGAAAGAAATCCCTTGCTCATGGTGGGAAGAACCAATATTGTCAAAAATGGCTATAATCCCAAAACTACTGTATAGATTAAGTGCAATCCTGACTGAAATCCCAGCAGCATATTTTACAGATCTAGATAAAATAATACAAAAATTCTTCTCAAACAGAAGAGACAGAATAAAAAACACAATTCTGGCCAACAAGGACAAGGCAGGGGGTATCATAATCCCCAATTTGAAAGTATACTACAAAGCCACTGAGATAAAAATAACATGTTACTGACAAGAAACAGAACAAACTAGAAGATGCAGAAATTACTCCACATATACTAAACCACTTCATCATTGATAAAAGAGCCAAATGCCCTCAATGGAGGGAAGATAGCATCTATAATAAATGCTGTTGAAAAAAGTGAATTTCAACCTGCCCAAGGTTAAAGCTAGATCTGTGTCTTTTATCGCACACCAAATTAAAATGAAAGTGGATTAGAGACCTAAATGTTAAAACAGAAACACTAACACTGCTAAAAATAGGTTGGGTAGAACTCCTGGAGACATTGGCATAAGGAAAGACTTTATGAACAAAACCTCTGCAGTACGGGAACTAGCAGAAAGAATAAACAATAGGAACCTCATCTTATTATTCTACACAGCAAGAGAAAACACCAAGCAAAAAACAAAACAATCTACACGTTCAGAAAAATGTTCACCAGTTGTTCCTCAAAGGACAACTGTCTAAAATATATAAAGAATTTTTAAAAATCAGCCCCCAATGTAAAGACCCAATCCAAAAATGGGCATCTGAAATAGACATTTTTCAAATGAAGAAATAAAGGCAATGAAAAAAATGGAATGAAGTTCAACATCACTGGCACTGAAGAGATGAAAATGAAAACAACATTCCATCTCACTCTAAAAAGAATGACGGCTATCAAGAAATCAACAACAAATGCTGGTGGGAATCTGGGGAGAAAGGAACCCTTCTTCACTATTGCTGGGAATGTGAACTGGTACAACCACTGTGGAAATCAGTGTGGTGATTCATCAAAAAGCTAGGATTAGAGGTTTCACTTGACTGCTATTTCCCTGCTAGGTAGGTATATACGTGAAAGAATTAAAAACATGGCATACATGCACCTATGTTTATAGAAGCTCAATTTGTAATGGCTAAATCTTTGATACAGCCCAAATTCCCATCAACTGGAGACTTGATAAAGAAGATGTAGGGTTTTTTGCTTTTTGTTTTTTAAATGGAGTAGTTGTCAGCCATAAGGATAAACAAGAGTAATTTATCCCGGAAAACACATTGCACTTAGAATGCTTCTGGAGATGAATCTGGAAAACATAATGTTAAATTAAATAAGTCAGACACACAAGCTTAAATATTGCATAATTTCTCTTATATGAGAGACCCAAAATATAAATACAGAGTAAAACAAATATAGATAATAAGAAATATAAAGACAGATTTTTTTTTGAGACAGGGTCTCACTTTGTAGTTCAGGCTGGCCCTGAGCTCACTATGTAGCCCAGGCAAGCCTTGAACTCAGCAATCCTCCTGTCTCTGCCTCCCGAGTGCTGGGATTACAGGCGTGAGCCACCATGCCTGGCTAAAGACAGATCTTTTGCAAATGGGAAGGAGACTGAAAGACACAGAGAGAGGAAAGAGGGGAGCAAAGAAGATGAAAAAGGAATTATGATATGTTATTTACATGTGCCAGCCTCCTAAAAGAAATGTAATAATCATGCACTATAAATATATACTAATAAAAATAAAAGTTTAAAATGGCTGAATACTTTCCCTTAAGATCAGGAAAGGACAAGAATATCCATTCCCACTATTTTTATTTAACAGTGAATCAGATGTGTTAGACAAAACAATTAACCAAATGAATTGGCATAAATTCATCTAGATTGGAAAGGAGGAAGTAAAATTCCCTGTTTATAGATGAAATGATCTTGCATATGGAGAATGCTAAAGAGTCTACTAAAAACTCTGAAGCTAAAAAACCCAAAAACATAGAAATAATGAATGAACTCAGCAAGAGTGCAGAATATATGATCAGTGTACAAAATAAATTGTATAATAGTTGTGAACAAACTGAAAATGAAATTAAAACAATTCAGTGTACAATAGTATAAAAAACATAGAAATAAATTTAATGAAAGAAGTATAAAAATATGTACAGTTTAAAGCACATAAAGTACACAGAAGTACAAAAAGCTGTATAGTTATTGAAAAGGGTCCAAGAAAAGCTAAATAAACAGACATCCCCTGTTCACATACATTTAATTCAAAATAGTGAAACAAGGAGAATGCAAGAACAGCAAGTGGACTATGACAGTTTTGAAATCCCCTTGGGCAAATGCTGAGGACACCCTCTCTAGGTTATAGAATATTTCTGAATGGAATCTTATTATAACTGGTGGCTTAGAACTCTTAGATACCTTGGAGCCATTTTTTCTGAAAGGATACCCTTCTTTCTTTTGAAGTGCCCACTTTCCACAGGGGACCAGAATAGATTTCATCCTTGGGAACCATATCATGATCATGAATAATTGATATTTCAAGCTTACTTGAGATCACTTCGAAAAACTTAGCCAACATACTTATTTGATTCAAGCCAACAGTGTATGCCAATAGTTTATTTCACCTCTTTCTCTATCTCTCTTTAACTAACTGCAAAGGATTTGCATAGATTTTTGTCCAGGACTTTAACATCTGGGTGACTGGTTTGATAATTCCCCAAACTTATACAACTACATAGATTTGTCCACTATTGCTGAAATTCAGGATTGAATAGGCTAAAAAAGATTGATATCATTCCAAACAAAAAAATCTATGAGATAGAATTTGTAATGATTTGTCCATTTGGTGGGAGAATGACTATCTAAGCCTCCTGCAGGTTTTGATTCAAATGAAATATCCTAAAGTGTTTCACAAAACTCTACCTGGCTAAGTTCAACTTTTTTGTCTTACCTTACTGTGAGTGTTCCATATTAGTCATCTTTCCCAGTGCTGGGACATAAAATCCAACATCCACCACTTAGAGAAAGAAAAATTTAACTTAGTTCATGGTTTGGAAGATTCAGTTCATGCTCAGTTAGCTCTCAGGCAGAAACATTGTAGAAGGGGGGAAGATAATGCTGCTTAGTTCACGGTGGTTTGGAAGCCAAGCAAGGGAAGAGTACCTAAAAGGAACAGGCAGAGGACCAAAGCCATTCTTCACAACCTACCCAGACACACCTAGGAGCTTGCATTTCTAATCTACTAGGTGTTTTTTAGTCCAATAAAGTTAACATATCAGATTAATGGTCACACTTTCTTACACTCTGTTAACCACAAGTTCTTTGACTTGCAAGAATCCATCTGAATTAATAGGGGGTACATGCTGGTTCTTCTGCCTGTACATCTCCACTTTCCTTGCTCAAACTGCTTTCCTCACTAACTCTTCCTCCTTGAGGTGTTTTGTGAAATCATGCAGTTTCAGTGATGTCCTTTCTGCACTGCCTGGTAGAGCCTACTCTCCTCTTTAAAAAAAAAAAAAAAAAGAATGTTTACTGGTACATTGTATATACACATCACGATCACACTCAATATTGAGAATTTGTACCAGTATAGGACATAATTCTCATATTTTCCCATTCCCTTACCCACCCTACAACCCCCACCCCCTAAATACATAAGCTTTGTTTCCCTTTTTTCATTACCACCACATTATTTTCTTTATACCTCATTACTCACCCTTCTACCACATTTACCTTTTTATATATTCTATTTCACAATATCTATCATATATTTTAGAACTCATTAACATCTTCAGTTTCTCATACCAGAGAACAGATACGATATTTACACATCTGTGACCTATTTACTGCACTTATGAGTATGTCCTGGAGGTATGTCCATTTGAGTATAAATGACTCAAACTTATCATTCTTCAAGGCAGAGTAGGCTTCATTCTACAGAAAAACCACATCTTTATCTAGTCTCCAGTTGATGGGCATTTTATGTCATCATAATATCAATTTCTGCCTTTCCAGGTTGTTCATCCTTGTTGTGAACTCTGATTTGTGAGACTGCTTTATCCATCTCTACACTTTGATTCTGAGCTTCATGTCAAATAAGGTAATTGCTGATTCTATAACCCCAAGACAGAGTTCTAGCTCTTCATTGGCTATTCAACTATCTCTTGAGGTAAAGAGTAAATGTAGTTCTGTCTTAGTTTCTCATTGGTGGAACATATACCTGACATACAGAAATTAAAGAAGGAAAGATTTATTTTGGTTCACAGTCTGTAGAGGTTTCAGTCCAGAGTTGACTGGCTCTAAGGCAGGGCACTATAGCAGGGGCATGGCAGGGGAGACTTGTTCGTGACATGCCACATAGGAAGCAGAGAGAGTAATCAAGGAAGGAAGGTGAGAGATAGACCCTAGTAGAGGAAGCTCTCGATAACCTAACTCCTGCCAACAGGCTTCACCTCCCTGCATCACATTTAGCTATAAACTCATCACAGGGCTGAAATGCTGATAAGTATCATATCCTCAGAATCCAATCACTTCTGAGTAGTCCCACTTATGAGCACATAAAACTGTGATAGGACACCTAGATATAAGAAATAACAAAGTAACATCACATAATAAGAAATGGATTAAGTCCTTCACATTTTAAATATTTGGGCACCTAGGACTGTGGAAATAAAATGATTCAGATAACTTTCCATTAGCAGGGAAGCCATTTGAAATTTTATTTTGTTCTTATTACTTTGGCCTGTGTAAAAGTAAATATCTAGCATTAGATGCACTTACTTAAGTTTATAAATACCTTGACAGCTATTCTGCCAATAAATGTTTTGCTCATTGATAAAGTGTTGTGGTATTTTGATGACTCAAGTTATTATTTTTCAAAAACTTATTCTTAAAGAATATCACAAAGTAGCAAAGCCTTTTGGTATTTTTATGTTGATTTGATTTTTCAGAAATTTTAGTCTTTGTATTGTACTTCTTTACAGACATGTATTTTTTTCCTTTTAAAAAGACATAAATGTTTCATAGGAATTGCTTGTTAATAGGAATTCAAAGGAAAAGGAAGAAAGCACTTTTATCACTCTGCTCTCCCTGTCATGTAGAGTTTAAAGTAGGAGAGGTTTTGTAGCTCACAGTTTCAGTGGGTGCAGTTCATGGTTATCTGGTGGCAAAGCAGAAATGTTATGGACGAAGGGTACAGTAGAGGAAAACTGCCTATCTCACAGCATCCAGGAAATGGAGAAGAGGGTGAAAGCTTGAGAAGAAGACATAGAGACCAGATATTAACCCCAACATCATGTCCCTGTGACTCATGCACACACAGACCTAGAAGTGTGCTTTACTAATCGTAAATGATTCAGTCTGATGATCAAGATTAATCATCACAGCATTTAAAGAAAAATTTAGATACATCCATGATATCCATAAATTGGAAGCTTAAAATCCTTATTCCTCACTCTCACAAAATCTAATTTAATTTACCCCCTCTTAAATCACAAGTAGTATTTTATTTTTGTCAAGCACTTTTTGGACAAAAACCTAATCGCTCTATTGTACACTGTGAGAATTTATAAAAGAACCTGATGAAGAAGGCCCATCTCCTTATGCCAGCTCAACAAAAAGCTTTCCCAACCAAGGCCTCTCGGTGGGAAAGAACCATAAATTAAGAGGCTGAGTTCAAATGAGAAAATGTACATCACAACATCCTCCACGTGTTAGTATGTAGCCGGTGGCACTTGGGTCTGTTCACTCACTTTATTAGCAAGGAGAGGAGAGAAGGAAATTCACCTTCTGACATAGAACTACAGCTAGACGCCCTCTGAAGATTTATACTTGTGCACAGCGCCATCCAGCTCTGTTCTAAGCAAGGACTTCATCCCCATCAATACTCACTTCACTTCCTCATCCTATTCATTGGATGTATTTGGGTACAATAATATTTTTTCATCATTTAAATGAACTATGAAACTTTAATTTTAAGAGACATGTGTCCCAAAAGTAAACTTTGAGAGAAATGTTGTTTAATAAATGTGTATGCTCAATTGTCAGGGTCAAGCTTGACTTGGGTCACTAGCTGCCCTGGTAAAGTGTCAGGGAGGATTTGAGTTCTAACTATTTTAGTTCACTAATAAAAAGAAAAGATAATAAAATTAATGTTTGGTGAGAAAAATGCTTTTATGGAACTTGTGTAATCCAAAATTTTGATGGTGGTGTTAACATCAGATTTTACAACAGAGTAGGTAAATAGTTGGCTGAATCTTTTAAAGGTCAAGGAATTTAATGGCAGAAAGCACACTCTTTGTAATTCTGTCAGTTCAAAGAACTGAGCAGGTTCAAGCTGTCCAGCTGTAGGACCTATATATTTCTTGATTTGTGTAGTGCTTTACTCTGAAATTTTCTGTGTCTTAGACAACAAGTGAGACAAGAAATAACATCATCAGGGGATACTGTTTTCCAAGAGAGAAAAAAGTTAGATCCCTGTCCTGAGGACTATGGCTAAATCATCATAGTGGTGTGTTTCAGATAGAAGCCAACAAAATTACCTAGGAACCGAATGAAGCTTACCCTTGAGCCTCAAATCCAGAACCTTGTTTATCTAATATCAAAACACGAAGCTTCATGATAACAAACATGGCTTTATGAATATTTCCAAGGAACACTTTCTTTCTTTCTTTTTTTTTTTTTTTTTTGAGACAGGGTCTCGCTTCGTAGTCCAGGCTGGCCCTCAGCTCACTATATAGCCCAGGCAAGCCTCGAACTCAGCAATCCTCCTGTCTCTGCCTCCCGAGTGCTGGGATGAGAGGCATGAGCCACCACGCCCGGAACTGTGGTATGTGGTATTGATTGCTGGTGGGCGTGAGTCTCCATGCCCAGCATTGTATGTGGTTACTGGAGATCGAACTCAGGACCTTGCACTTGCGAGGCAGGCACCAGAACCACTGAGCTAACCCTCCGGCCCCAAGGAACACCTTCTTAGTCCCTCCTAGGATCTTCTGGATAATAAGATACTGAGGCTTAAAGGATATTTTATTATCCTGCCCTTAGAAGATAGTGAG
>PVIC010005771.1:0-40779 GCA_004025085.1 Thryonomys swinderianus
CCCCATAGAAATGAATACTGGGTTGGTAGTCAACAAAAATTTTGAGCTAGATTAAATTTAAATATGTTTGTATAGGAAAGACAAAGTAGGGATAAAGAGGTATTTTATTAATAATATTTGTAGCAAAATTGCATAATTTTTTTAAAGACCATATCATCTTTAGATGATTATTTGCCAAAACTTAGTCATCATTAAAAAGCTAACTTTACAACTTCTGTAACATCATACAGATTTATTATTTCTATTGACAGAAAATACATATCAAGTCACTAAACAGCAGAAAATTCTGTTTAATATGAGATGAATTTTGTATTTGTTCAAGGGATTTTCTTCTCTATACACCAGGGTCTAGATTATAAAGCACAAGCTTATTTATAATTATCTGGTCTCAAGTATGGATGAAACTTTGCCTCTTCCCTGAGACTGGTCTTTTCTTTAATCCAGCCTGGCCTGGAACTCACAATGAAGCCCGGTTTGGCCTCCACCCAACCGTCCTGCATCACACAGTCCCAGCTTCACTCAGCCCAACGTCATGTGCCCTAAGTTGTGACATTCAGGGCATCCTGCACTTTGAAAAAATCTCTGGGCTGTGCGTTATTTCCTATGTCATGAATAACATCACAGCCGAGTCATTACACAGCCACTCCTCAAACACAGATTCATCCGGCACACGGAGGCTACAAGGTGAAAACGCCAAGAATGCACAAACTCGGGTGCTGAGCTGGCAATTCTCTCTCTTCCTGCACTGTTTCCCATGTAGGCCTGGGGCTTTCTAAAGGTTGAGAAGTCGCTATTCATGCCATACTCCCATTTTGGGTGGATACTTTAAGTTGCTAAGCACAGTCAAATTTTTACTCATTCATCGCAGGTATGGCAAACAACAATCTTGAGGCAAGTGACTAGCAAGAGTGTAAATGCTTGTGATTCTGAATTCTCTGAGTGTGGAAACCTTCGGTGACTGCCTCTTACTCTAAAGATATTACTCAAAATAGGGTATCTCCAGGGGTATTCTGATTTAACAAATATACAATCTATTTGTGGAGGTAAATGATATGCACCGAAGTTTAACTAGAATTTATTTTTCCAGTCCTGGGAATTGAACTCAGGGCCTTCAAAGGGAGCTACATCCCCAGACCTCTTTTATATTTTTATTCTGAGTTACTCTCGCCGAGCCAAAAAGTTGCCTAGGGTAGACCTAAGCTTGCAGTCCTCTTGCTTCAGCTTCCCACAGTGCTGGGCTTAAATAGGTAGGCATGTGGCCCCTTGCTTGGCTTGAAGGCATTTTTAATCAATAGCTGTGAGTTGGATCTCCAGCTGTAGAGAAGGCATGGCTTTGTTTGTTTGCTTTTGGTCCCAATTGTTTCCTCATTTAGAGAGCACAAAATACATATTTAGTTCTCTATAAAAAAATATATATATACACAAGTATATTTATATATATAAAATATATATTATATTATTATATAAATTATTATTTTTTTTTCCTGAATGAATAAGCAGACCAGGCAGTAGGGATGATAGGTTTCAGAGGGAAAAGCCTTGGTGGATGGAGTATTCTTTAAAAGTGTTAGTGAGGAACTGAGCTCAGAGCTGAGCATTAAATTACTTACAGCCTTGCTGGCTTTTGTAAACTTAGTGCCTATTTATTTACTATCTGCTATATGTCAGATATTTAAGGAGGGGTATACATTTTAAAAGGCAAATTAACCAGTGATTTAAGAAGATCCTGAGAATTTAACAGGTGATCTAATGTCAGTCTTCTTTGCCCAGTATTTTCTATAATTCAAAACATGTACAGTAAAGCAAAACTACAGTGAAATAATTAAGAAACAGTCACTAGCTTGAAAACAGATGGTACAGTGGACAAAAGGAGAGCTTGCCTGCTGTCTCCTTTCACTGCTTTCTAAACACAGTTCAAAAGTCCTGGGGAAAAAATGAAAGTTTAGAGACAGACATGCTGACCATTCTGTCCCGGGACTGCAGAAGGGTCCCCTTCCCTTTGTTTCCCAGCCTGGGGCTGATGGCGCATTAGGTACGGTAGTGTGGCCTTCTCTGGCTAATGTAGAACCTCCTTGCTTCTCTCTCTCCCGATCCTATTCCTGGACATGCCCCAGGCCACAAACATCGACCCGGGTGCACAGAGGCTAGGTTCCTGGAAAGTCAGCTCTGCCTGTCCCCACACATTTATCTTGCAAATCTAAAATATCACTCAAAAGGCTATGGGCTTTGGTCTCAGGTAACTGGAGATCAGAGCAGTGCAAATACTGGGCAGTTTTCTGAATCCCTCTCTTACCAGCTCTGTAAGCAGCAAAACCAGGCAGAAGATGCCCAGTCTTTGGTGGCAAAAACATGCTGACTGTTCCAAGCAACTCACAGTGTTATCTGACTCCGTGGCTATGGAAGTTTGTAATTTGTCCAGGTCAAGGGATTTGTGGTTGAAAAAAAAGTTACAAGTATATTTTTTTACATACAAACATGTTAATATATATTAGGTCTACTGTTACTATGAGTACACACACACACATACACCTAATAAAGCGAATAAGGTAGATGGGAACACACTCTCATGGTTTTATGACTCTGCCTTTCTGTCAGATGGCATTCAAGAGCAGAACTTACCATATTTTTTTAATTAACCATTGCATAGATGGTGATACCTTGGTTTATGAACTTAATTCTCCCCCATGATTCTGGTCATAAACCAAACTGGAGGAAGGCTAAATCAAATTTCTCCATAGGGTCAGTGTTGAATTTGAATCTGTTCTTGTCTAATTCAGTCAGTGATCAGAATCGTGGAAAGAATTAAGTTCATGAACTGAGGCACTGCTGAATTTGTATATGTAGCAATACGCAATGGTTGATTAAAAAAAAAAAACATGGCAAAAGCTCCCCCTGAGAGCCATGTGATGTAAAAGCAGCAATGTAAAGCATGACAGTGTATCCTTGTCCACCTCTTCACTGGGTCAGGCAGTGCTGGGTGACTTCTGGCTCTTCCCTAAAGGACCATGAGAGGTAAACATACTGAATTAACTCAGGATATGGAAGCAGCCAGGACAGTTTCACCAAAGACATTCAAGAAAAAGGGGGCTTTTAGAATTGCTTCAGAAAATGGCAAGAAGTATGGATAAGTGAGTTGGAAGAGAGAAAGAACATATGAAGAAGGAATAGCAATGTGTCTTTCACTGAAACACATTTTAAAAAAAAAATTTAAACACACACCATACTGATGGCAAAATCCAGGTCTGGCTGAGCTAACTGCCCTGCACTCCAGTCCCCTGGGTCCTGAGAGAGCCCTCGGCCCTCGGTAGACTAAGTTGAGACCAAAGCCAGCGTTGAGTTAAAGGCCACATCAAGGCCAGAGATTGCCCGGTTCTCCCCAACGCTGGGCCCCTCCTCTGACAACCACAGACCCATCCGCAATAGCCACCGCAAGCCCCTCCCGCCGCTTGTGCTATATAACGCCCTGCACTGCATTCACTCAAGGGAAACGGTCCAGAAACCTGCCCGGAGTCTGGCGTGCGTGTGGAGCTCTGCGATGCCAACAACTGGCGCCCAGATGTGGGCCCTCGGGTAACCCTCCACTCCCCTCTCAGGTGAGCGCCCCCACCTTCGTGGGGAACCCCCACCCCACCCCGGCTGCTCAGCAGGCCACGTCTCTCCCTGAGGCCCAGCAGGCCGCTTCTTTAACACGTCGAACCCCCGTCCACCTTATTTCCACCGACCTCACCTCTCCGACTATGGGAAATAATCCTCTACTCCTCTTCGCAGTCCCAAGATGGAGGCACATCTTCTCTTCCGGCGGACACACAGGCCCCGCCCCCGAACGGCTCACGGCCCCTCCTTCCGCTCCACCCCTTAAACAGCCCGACCAGTGCATTGTTTCTGACCCTCATCCCAGAGGCGATGGCAAATGTGATGTCCCGGGGCTGTGGCCCCTGCTGCTGCCCCCGCTGCTCCGCGAAGCCCCTCCGGGCCTCTGCTTCGCGGGGGACACCGGCCTTCTCTACCTCCCCCGAGGCCTGGGCCGCGGCTCCTGGGAGCAGCTCAGCCTGTGGCATGGTGGCTCCCTGCAAAAGGTGTCAAGCCCTACGCTGCCACCCGATCCGCCAGTCGGGCAAATGAGGAGGCTCACACTTTAGGAATGGCCCAAAAATGTCGACACCACCCAGTGCCTGTAACTCCCCACCTGGAGAGATATAAAGGACCTCCATGACCAAGTTTGTGCTTTGGCCCCTCTGGGGACCCCCACCCCATACCGGTGCCAATGCTGGTGTCCTCCTGAGTGCTGCACTCACCAGCAGCTCCCAAGCCTCGGTCACGTTAAGTATGAGCCCTAGTTCCCAACCCCCCACTTCTGTCTCTCCTTCCTCTGTCTGCTTCTCTCCCTCACCTCCAGCTGACTCCTCCTCCGCCCTAGCGACCTAAAGACCGACACCCCTGACCCATCTTCCTTGTACTTGGGGCCAGTGCTTCCTTCTCCGGAGTCTCTGGGACCTCCTACTTGTGGGGTGACTCGTGCTATGTGTCCTATACCCCCCAACTGAACAATTTTGCCTTTTGGTGCCCGTGTGCCCACCTCTTACCAAAGACTGGTTAGGCAGCAACTCTTTGTTTAACCTTGTGCTTCACCCACATAGGAAACGTAGTTTAGGGGCCTCGGCCATCATCGCCATCATTGTGTCCATAGTCACCGCGGTCTCCACAGCCGCCACTGCTTCAATCACCTTGCACAACCAGATCACCACTGTTGCCGCTGTTAATCAACTCGCCCCGAATACTGTGCACGCCCCTGGCCCCTGGACAAACTTCGGCTCTCTTCCGTGATACCATGCTGCCATGGTCAACTTACAGTCCCAGAGGGACTTAGTCCTTTGATGTGGTTAGCGTTAATAATGTCTGGGGCTCCATTTGGGAGGGGTTCACGATGGGTTGGTCCAAGTTAAATTCATGGGCTCATGGGCTAATTTTAGGGTCACCCTATCTGACCAAACCCATAAAAATGTCATATGATTGGAAGAGGCCATCGGCTGTAAACAGAGGGAAGGAGAAAATGGCGAAATCCAGGTGTGGCTGAGCCAACTGCACCACATGCCAGTCTCCTGGGTCCTGAGAGAGCCCGTGGCCCTCGGTAGACTAAGTTGAGACCAAAGTGAGCATTGAGCTAGAGGGCACACCGCGGCTGGAGAGTGTCCGTCCTCCCCAACGTTGGGCCCCTCCTCTGACAACCACAGACCAGTGCCCAGTAGCCACTACAAACCCCTCCCACCACGTGTGCTATATAACTCCCTCCGCTACACTCATTAAAGGGAAGCGTTCCGGAAACCTCCCCAGAGCCTGAGGTGCGCCTGTGACGCTGTGCCTCACCCTCCTGTGTGCAGCTCTGTGACAACACCATATGTTCAGGTCATGCCTCAGATATATGGTAACACACATGTATATCTTTTGCTCAAATTGCTTCTGTCGTTCAACTTTGCTGGGAAGGAGGCTGGAGTTTGAAAGCTGGTGCACACCACGAAGTCCTGTGCTATGGAGTCAAACAGTCTTTGGCTTAATTCCCATTTCTTTGTGTACTACGTGTGGCCAGACCACCTGTGTTCCCTCCTGTGAGCCAGGATGTGCAGACATGGCATTGATGTGGCAATTGAATGGAATCCTCCAATGGACTATCACCCCTGAGGCCATGTTGATGGTAAGAAAATGTAGCTGCGATAATTATTCTCCTTTTTTCTCAGCAGTGATCTTGAGAGAATCACCTGTTTTTGACATTCTCTGTTGATTAGCCTCCTAATTATTTAAGCCAAAAAATTCACAAAGGCTTTTTCGCCTTGCGGTCCTGACACTTGGGTAGGATGATATGCTGTGAAGAATGGAGTCCTGAATCTCTCAGTACTTTTAGCAGCATTTGCCCACTACCTGTAGAAGCAAATCGCCCCTGTCCTCAGCTATGACAACGCAAACTCTCTCCAAACTTTGATATACGTCCCTGGGGCAAAAAACATGGAGACCTTAGTCATCCTTGGCTCCTCTCTTTCTCCACACCCTTCTACCTAATCTCTCAGCGGACTCTGCTAACTTGGTCTGAGGGTGCCTTTTCTTACTCTCTCTTCTACCGTGGGAATCCAAGCCACCAGCTCTCTCTCTGGCACAACTGCACCGGTCTCCTTGCTGGTCCCTTAGTCCCCAGCCTTTTTCTACCCCTTCATTTCCAGCCCATATGGGTCCTTGACGCTCTGAGACACAGAGAGGCCTCCATCTTCACACTGACTACTCCTTCCACGTGGCCAGCTCTTCCTCTGCCACCTCTCTACTGCATTCTCTCACTCTTTGGTCTCCTCTCAACAGTCACCTCGGGTAGGGAGTCCTCCCAGATTACCCACACTCTTACAGCTCTGCAGTCTCTTATCTTGCTTTATTTTTCTTCCTGTCCTTCCTTCCATGTAATAGAGAGCATTTTCCTTATTTTGCTGTCTCCTTCCACTGGAAGTCAATACCTGAGGGTGAGGTTTCCCGACACTGAGTATTAGCTCGTGTTCCCCAACAGCAGAAGAGTGCCTGGCCCTTTGTCGACACTCAAGTATTTACTGAATGAATAAGTGTATTATCAAATTTAAAAATATCTTTAATTGTCAAAAAATATACATGGCATGAAATTCTCCATCTTAACAATTTTTAGGTATATGTTTTAGTAGTATTAAGTTCATTGATCTTGTTGGGCAACCAATTCCTAAAATTCTTTTGACTTTGCCAAATTGAAGCTGCATACTCATCATATAACAGCTTTTAGCCTCCCCAAACCTCAAGCCATAGCAACTACCATTCTACCATTCTCTTTTAGAATTTTTCTATTCTAAGTACCTCATGTAAGTAGAATCATTACAGTATTTTTCCTTTTGATACTGGCTTATTTCGCTAAGCATTATGTCCTCAAAATTCCTCCAGTGTTACATCACATGTCAGGATTGCTTTGCTTTTCAAGGCTGAGTAATATTCCATAGTATACATCAGCCACGTTGTGTTTATCCATTCTTGCTAGCAGACAGAAATGGTGTTGCTTTATTGTATGGTAGGTAAATTTATTTTTAATCTGGAGGAGCTGCCACATGGTTTTTCAGAGCAGCTACACAATGTTATCTTTCCAGCAGTGGTGCATAAGAACATAATTTCCCCACATCCTCAAAAATATTTGTGATTTTTCTGTTTTGATTACAGTCTATCCAGTGGGCGCGAGGTGGGGTCCCTTTGCAGTGATGTGGCGACTTGTGCGTCACTTAGGATTAATGGTCCTGGATCTCTTGCTACGACTGAGCCTCTGGTATTAACATTTAGGGTCCTCCTTTGCTCAAGGCTTTGCCTCTACCTGGGCTACATTATATCAGCCTCCATCTTTTACATCTCTGCCCACTCTGCACTGTGCCCCTCACGGGACCTCACGCTGGCCTCTGTTCCGTGGCCTTCGCTAGCTAGTGAAGAAGGCTACACTCTGCCGTTTGAGAATACACCAGAAAACTGGGGATTAAAGTCCATCCTTTGGCTTTTGTCACTAACATCAGTCTTTATGCTTCTACAGGCAATTATGTCAGAGCAGATACAAGGGTAAACAATTAAATGTTCAAAGTAGGATGGATTTGAAAAGCATTCAGGGGTTCCGAGCAGATGATTTACTCAACAGATCCACTCACATAATCACAACGTAACACTTTCCTATCAGAAGTTTAACTTCAGAGGCTGGATTCTTTTCCCATTGGTTTTTCTTCTTTAATCTGGCAACGTCTACCTTTGAAGAATTCTTTGGAATCAGTGACTTCCTTTAACTGTATCTTGTACATATTATCCATATTAACTAGTAAAGCCCTCTTTAGAAAAATCTGGAATGTGATCACTTGTGTTTGTTGGGAACCTGTTGTAGATAAACAATTCATAAAGGAACCTCCTAGCCCCATGTTAATTTTTTCCTACTTAGCCTTAACGACTTCCTCTTAGAAGCTTTGAAGTGCTTCCTTCAAGAAATACTAAGCTGTGCATATAAAATTGCAGAGTATCCTGCTCAGAGACTCATTCCAGCGAACACTTGTTCTTTCCTTACAACCGAAGCCTTCAGATTTGCTGTAGTCACAACTCCAGGGGATTTTGTTGCTATAGGACAATAGAGATTTGCACATAGCTAAGCCTCAGTGACACCAGGTGACTGCCCAGAAAGAGAAGATACTCATCTTATTTTATATCTTCAGTTTTTTAAACTTTTTTTTTTCCCCAGTACTGGGGATTGAACCCAGAGGATTGCATCATTGAGCTCCTGAGCCCCTTTTATTTTATTTTTTATTTTGAGACAAAGTTGCTAAGTTGCCCGGGCAGGCTTTGAACTTGTGATCCTCCTACCTCAACTTCCCTTAAGTGCTGGGATTACAGGAGCACATCACCTCTGCTGTGTTCAGGTATTTTCCATATAATTCCCCCACTGTGCTAGGTGGAGTTTTCTCTTCAAATAACTTTTTCACATTTCACTCTGTTGCCAAAAATACGCAGATAGTAAGTATATATACATTGTGTGTGTGTGTGTGTGTGTGTGTGTGTGCGTGTATGCATGTTAAGCTTGTGTGTCTGTTTCATTTAACATTAGAAAACAGACAGTACTTAAAGGAAGAAAATATTTAAAGATTTGAAGCATTAAAAGCTTTGGGGTGGAAAATTCAGGGGAAACTCTAGGGAAGAAGAGGCATTGGGCTGAACTTTAAAGGATGTGAGAAGATTAAGCTAGGGATGGGGGTGTATAGAGAGTTATTCAGCTGGAGGATGAGAGAGGTACAATAAAGTATTATAAAAATAAATGTTCTGGGGCCAGAGATTTAGCTCAGTGGTTCCGGCGCCTGCCTCGCAAGTGCAAGGTCCTGAGTTTGATCCCCGGTAACCACATATAATGCTGGGCGTGGAGACACGCCCACCAACAATCAACACCGCATACCACAATGCCGGACGTGGTGGCTCACGCCTGTCATCCCAGCACTCGGGAGGCAGAGGCAGGAGGATTGCTGAGTTCGAGGTTTGCCTCGGCTACATAGTGAGCTCAGGGCCAGTCTGAACTACAAAGCGAGACCCTGTCTCAAGCAAAACAAAACAAAACAAAGACACTGAGATTCAGAAAATATAGGTGACTTTTGTCCACTTAGTGCTGGGATGGATCCTAAACTTTCTGAAAGAATAAAGAGAATACTATAGAAGGTGCTATGAGACCTTAAAAGGAGTTAACTTGGAGATAGTCAGAGAAGACTTATTGGCAGCGATGGTGTTTTACGGAGGAGCTCTTATTTCTGTCTGTTATTTACTATATTGAAAAGATTCTAGTATCTAGAGCTAGCGTTATTATATTTTTCATCAATCCTGCTGTGCCCTTGAAAAAGCAGAGAAGTGCATATTTTCTGTTGCATTTGGCTCCCTGAAGATGCATGTAGAAATGACTTAGTTCTGGCATTTCCAGAAGCGTTTGGCCCAACAAAAGTCTGATACCTAAATTCTTTTTTCTCTTCACACAATGTCAAAAATGGTCGGGGATCAAAGGTCACCATATTGATACAGAAAACCAAGTCAAGTTTTAATGGGAAGACAGGTTCATGTCTTTCCTCACCCAAACACAACTCAGCTGGCATAAATCAATTTATTTGCAATGCGTTTGAGATCAAGCCTGTGAGCCTTTATTTATGAGGCACTTTATAATATCCCCAGCCTGAATAATTCATGTTGTCAGGGTTCTTTTAAGCTTTCTTGTGAAGCCAAGCTTTGCTAATGACGATTAGTTTTTCCTCCTTAATCAAAGATTTTTTTGAGTCAGTTGTGAAAGCTCGTCAAGCTGTACTTACCGTTCAACCACTTAATTCAGTGTTTGCAGGATTTGGGAGGGTGGTGCTGCTGGGTCCTGGGCCTGCTGTGTTGTCTGACTTCTTAGTAAGTGATGAATAGGTTGAAAATTTAGAAGGCGATTTTTTAATATCCCAAGGGACTCTTTATCACCTAATTTTCTTTTCATCCAATGTTATTTACTGAGTAACTCCAATCAACTGCTTTGGTGTCATAGCTTGTTGTGATTCTGGCAGACAAGAAATGTCAATATGGGGAGGGTAAAAGATCTGAGCCTCAAATTTAATAATACTGTTTGTTTGAAATTGACTCTACTTTCATCAGACTGAGTCTCATAAGGTGCAAGACCTTTGCTCGCCATCCTGATGGGATCTCTGGGGTCCTTGTTGGTCTCCCTAGGATTTTCTATATGGGCAAGAGATGAAAAGGTTTCTAAGATCTAAGAAACAAAGAGATCTATTATTTATCTTAAAAGTCATATTGCATTTTGTATCTTATGGGCACTGTAGGCATGCTAATGTGCAGTCTATCAAAGCCGTAGGAACAAAGATTAAATTAATATGTCGAATAGAGCCAAGCAGGGAAAAAAATTATTCTAACTTGGAAGACAGGAAGATTAAAGGGGGATGTCACAGAGGGAACACGTGGAAGGCAAGTCACAGTAGCCCTTTCTACTTCATGATAACTTTTATACATCAAACCAAACTTTGGGTCCTGTAAGTTCAGACGTAGCTCAGACTCCTTCTTAGCATCGTCCACTAAGAAGCCACTACCGATCTAGACCTGCCATGCAGTGGGAAAATTGCTTTGATTGTTTAGCACGTAGATTTATTTTTAATTGATTTGTAAAAGTTATTAAGTTACCAGGTTAAGTTTGCTTGGAAGTGAAAATGTTTATTATTTAATGTAACACTCAAGGAGGGGTAGCCAGCAGCAATATTGAACCTCCCTTGGTAGCCCTCCGGTCTTGTCACTGGAAGGCAGGCAACAGAAACAGTGTTCGGGTGGCTTTTGGGCCAAAGAGACAGTGTGTCAAGTGTGATGCCCTCGCTACAGCGTACAAGTGGAAGGTGAATCCTAGAAATTAAAATAAGTACCATTATATGCATCTTTAAGGAGTTGTACAAAAGGAATAAAGGTTACCACTACAAAAAAGAACTTCTTGTGTGAGGGAGAGAGAGAGGAAGAGAGAGAGAGAGAGAGACAGACACACACACACACACACACACACACACACACACACACAGAGTTTCTTGCTTGTTTCTGCAGAGGAAAATTTTATCCATCCCTAGCCCCTTAGGAAAGTTACATCTAAACACCAGGACAGTTTATAAGACAGTCTAAGAGGCCATGTTAGAGACCCCTCCCACATACACTTTTGTGGTAATGAGATTAAAACCAAGTCTACATGCCCAGCTTTAAAAAATTTCTTTGAATTTTCTAACAGGGTCTCAAAAATTGCGAAGTTGCTCAGGCTGGACTCAAACTTGGAAACCTCCTGCTTTAGCCTTCCAGAGGGCTGGGATTACAGGCATATGCCACAGGGCATGATGCAGAGACAATCCCTGTTAACCACTATCTTAAAATAATTAGTAAAATAAGGGGGAGCTAGCTGGTCATTTCAGCATTGGTAGCTTATCATAGCTCTTCTTGAAGTGGGTTTTCCAGAGCAGCTCAGTGCTAAGATGTCATCTTATTACCTGCAGTTTTACACGCGGTTGACTTCAGTGATGACTGTCTGGCCTCATGAACAGCAGGCTTCCCTTTGCTTTGGATCTGCTGGTGGAGGGCCCAGTGCACTAGCTCTGCTGACCAGTAGGTGGAGTCCTTGTCTCGACCTTCCAAGGCTTCTCCTAAGCCCTAACTGCCATGTCACATCTTTCTTACCTGGAACGCACACAACTTTCTGTTTTCTTGTCTGAACTGCAAGAAAACAAGAGGTGCTGTATTGCATTTTATAGTTTTAAAAAGTCTCTTTAAAAATTATTTTGAGCTCTTTATTCACATGCTCATGTCTCAAATTATGCGTTCAGTAGGAGACTGCATGCTAGCTTAGCATTATCTTATGCTAAACGAGGGTTGTTTCTCTTTGGCTGTGTTCACATAAGAAGGCTTTTAGCTGAGTTGAACCGAGTACGAGGTAGAACTGCTGTTTCCTCTCTGACCTTGTGGCTTTCAGAATTTACGAAAGGCCAGTTGAGAGAGGACCATAACTTATTTCAAACTAGTGCTAGAAAATACTTGTTGATGATATCACATATCACCTCTTGGCTTCATTCTGTATTCTGGCTTTCTTGTGTTTGCTACCAGCAAGTGCAGAACTATGCCAGCTTGTCTACTATCAGCGTGGCCTCCCTGCCAGCCTCTTCAGCCTCTTCCGTCTCTTCCGTCTTGCAGAGGAAGGATCAGGAGCTGCCTGTGCCTCTGCAGGAACTGCCCTGCATAGTTCCGGATTGGAGCTGGAAAAGGAGCAGCGCGTGTGTGAGATCCCGATGACGCAGGAGAAGGTGGGGGCTTTGCCCACTTGCTGCGGTGGGAGCCAGGTGTGTGGGAAGGGCTGCTTCACCGCAGATTTCGGACGACAGAGACAGCTGTGGGAATTTCCCAGACCACTGGGAACTGCAGAAGAGCCGGTTGATCTCAAAGAACCACCTGCTCCAAGCTTCTGCCTTGAGGTCTCTGTGGGCCATCTCCGCCCTCTGTTCCTCCAGAGCGTCTAACATTTCTATCAACTCTTTGTTTGTTTGAGACAGGGTCATGCTTTGTAGTTCAGGCTGGCCCTGAGCTCACTATGGTGCCCAGGCAAGCCTTGAACTCAGCAATCCTCCTGCCTCTGCCTCCTGAGTGCTGGGATTATAGGCATGAGCCCCCATGCCTGGCATTGTGGTATGTAGTTCTGATTGCTGGTGGGTATGAGTCACCACGCCTAGGGTTGGTGTATGTGGTTACCGGGGATCAAACCAGGGGCCTTGGGCTTGCTAGGCGGGTGCCAGAATCACTGAGCTAAATCTCCGGCTCTCTACTCCTAGTTTTCATCATACATAAAATATAGGAGTGTCCCTTTCTCTGCCTGAACTTGGCCTAATATAATAAATTAATGCCTAGAATGTATATAATAGCATTATTCTAGGTTATTCACCATAGTTTGAAAGCAACTGAAGAGCATGGCTTTGTTGCTGACCAAGTAGTTATGAATTCTGTTTCCCATTTTCCTTAGCAGTGAGATGAGAGCCTCTGAGCAGTTCTGGGCACTGGAGCAGAGATAAGCAAAACAGATGGGTCATTCTAGGGGCAAGGCATTCATGAGCTTCTCGGGCTACCTTCACACTCCTGTCCCAGCCGCAGAAGCTTCGTGTCGCAGCGATGTGGCCGCCGGGCAGCAGGGCTCGGTGGGTCCCGGAGGACAAGAGCCACCTTGTCGATCTTTGCTGAACATCTAATCTGAATGAGAATCAGTCCTGTGTTCTGCGACAGCTCCTGAGATGCTGGTTAAGTTTATTTCCATATCTCATCCTAGCCCAACTTGGTGATGTTAGAGGCAAACAGCCTACTTTGAAAATAAAACCTGAAACTATGAATGCACCTTTTTAACAAAATGTACTATGTTACTATTATTTTGTGGCATTAACAAGTGAATAGAGGGAGTGCTGAGCTGTGTCCCCAGACTTTTTTCTTTTTTTTTTTTTTTGAGACAGGGTCTCGCTTTTATAGTTGAGGCTGGCTCTGAGCTCACTATGCAGCCCAGGCAAGCCTCGAACTCAGCAATCCTCCTGTCTCTGCCTCCCGAGTGCTGGGATGACAGGCGTGAGCCACCATGCCTGGCTACCCCAGACTTTTTTTTAAATTAAATTCTTTATGGGTACATTTTATAGACAGCTCATAATCATACTCAACATTGGGGAATTTGTACCGGTATATGACAGAAGTTAATTCTCATTTTTAGCCATATCCCTACCCACCCACAACCCCCATCCCCTATATACATGTGCTTTCTTTTTCTTTCTGAATTATATTTATTCTTTCCCCTTGTTACATTCCCCTACCACATTCCCTCTGAATAATTCCTATTGTACAAAATCCGTCCTGCATTCTGCAGCTCATTGACATCTACATTTACGTCTGGTTCTCACACCAGAGAAAAGATACGGTATTTACGTCTCTGCGACCTATTTTGTTTGAGACAGGAGCTCGTTAGGTTGCTCAGGCCAAGCTTGAACTTTCCTCCTCCTGTCCAGCTGGGATTACAGGTGTGTTCGTCACATCTTGCTATGTACCATGTTGTTAAAAAAGTCTTGCTGAGTTTGTAACAAATTTACACAAACATAAGATTTAAAAAAGAGGAAAAAGAAAGCAGGAGTGGCGAATGCACATGTGTCTACACTCACACATGTACACACTGAGTACTCATTCAGTTTTTTTTTTTTTTTTTTTGAGATAGGGTCTTGCTTTGTAGTTCAGGCTGGCGCTGAGCTCACTATGTGGCCCAGGCAAGCCTCGAACTCAGCAATCCTCCTGCCTCTGCCTCAAGTGCTGGGATGACAGGCCTGAGCCACTACGCCCGGCACTGTGGTGTGTGGTATTGATTGCTGGTGGGCGTGAGTCACCACACCCAGCATTGTATGTGGTTACTGGGATCGAACTCAGGACCTTGAGCTTGCGAGGCAGCCTCCAGAACCACTGAGCTAAATCTCCGGCCGTAGTTGGGCTTCTTAACAGTATTTGGTGTTACATAGCTATTAAAAAGATAATAAATATAAAGCAGGTTCTCATGCATGGCTGTGTATCAGAATCACTTGGAGGGCTTAGAAAAGTATAGATTGCTAAGCCCCAATCTGCATTTTTGCTTCGGTAAATCTTGGGTGGGAGCTGACAGTTACATTTCTAGTAAGTTTCCAGGTGAGTCAGTCCGAGCACCATTGTCTCACAGCCCTTGGCCTAAGGTTTCAAAATATAAATGTATATTTATGATACACTGTTAAGTGAGGAAAAAGAAATATTGAAATCGTGCACCATGATGCACCTTGTTAACAATGTGAAGAGTCCTTTCAGTAAAATCAGGGGTAGGAGCAGAAGATGACAGGCCCATCAGCCTCACTGCAGTTCTGGCCCTGGGCCTTGTGGGGCCAACGCTCTGTTCCTACAAATTCTTCAAGTTTTAAAATCTTGTTATCAGGGAGAGGAGAAGGGGCTAACATAAAACACTAAAGAACTGATAACGAAGCTTCTAAATAAGCATTATCATGGTTTGTTAGTTAATTGAAAAGGCAGCTTTTAATTAAAAGTGAAGAAAAGATCCAAACTATAAGCCCAGTGACAGCACACCCTGGTTTGCCCGTATCAGGCTGAGTTTTTCCTGGGTGTCCCAGGATGTCTGTCTGCGGCGTCCTCTTCACCCTAGAGAGCTCCGGTTTGGATGACGAGCATAGGGATAAGAACAGAGTTGCCAGATAAAATACAAAACACTAAAGACTGGGTGGGACATGAGGCCATTTAACTGGAGATCGATTTTAACAGGGAGTGTTTTATTTTTCACTTGCTAAACCCGTGGCAAAGTGTCTCTGCCTATCATGGTCATTACTCCTGCTCCAGTGTTTTTCAAAGGCTTTGAACATCCATATTATTTCCCTTCTCTTGACCATATGGCCCTGACCTTGAATTCTTCAGGATCATTCATCTTTACTCATTTATTCTTTTCTTTAGGGAGTATCCTTCTTTTCCTCTGACTTTTTCTGATCAACCAGATCTCAAGTAGATATCAAGTCAGAAGGATATTTCCTGTTCACTCCAGGAAAGAAGCCTTATAGCCTTCATGATTAATGGTGAATGTCAGATGGATGCATGCATGGGACCTATATCTATCTATCTATCTATCTATCTATCTATCTATCTATCTATCTATCTATCTATCTATCTATCATCTATCTATATCTTGAGTTCTTCACCTCAGGAGTAGTGGACACACATAACTTTTCCCTAGAAAGAAGGTCCTATCTCTTTAAACTTGCACCTGAGCTACTTCTTAATGTGCAACAGTTGTGCATATGGTAATGCTGTCATAAAATATGCTAATCAAGAAGTTACAAAAATCATTTAATCTAGGAGGTCTCCTCACCACCATCAAATACTGATTATATTTACATAGAAATTGACTCATTATCATGTAGCTGATAAACACTATGGAAAAGAGAACCTGTAGAAATATATTTTCCAGAGAGAATCTTCAACTCCAGCCACTGAGAAGAAATAATCATTAAAAGGCTGCTTCACAAAAAGTAACAAGCCTGTGTCACACTTCCTTTGCTTAGAACAGAAGCAAAAATGCATAAAGGCAATAAAAAGTAATGTTACCATATCTAAAAAAAAATCAAAACACGTCACAACATCTGATGACAGATGTTGCGGCCAGAAAGATCTAAAGTTTCTACAAATCCACTTTGAGAACTAAATTGTTAAAAACAGATAAAGCAGATGAACAATAATCAAATGATTCCAGTTTGATTTGTTAAATTTTGCTTTCCAACCCTCAAATATAACAAAACATACAAAATGTATATTTAGGCCTCTATCCACCATATTTTCAGCGTGATTTGCATCCTTGTATTTAATTTTTAAAAAGCCTGTCCTTCGTTACCTCATTCCATGGGGTATAAAACAGACCCAGGTAAATCAAGGCTCTTTATTTTCTTTTTTCTAATTTTTAAATTTATTTTATTTTTAGTTTTTTTTGAGACAGGGTCTCGCTTTGCAGATCAGGCTGGCCCTGAAGTCACTATGTAGCCCAGGCAAACCTCGAACTCACAGCAGTCCTCCTGCCTCTGCCTCTGGAGTGCTGGGATTACAGGGGTGAGCCACCACACCCAGCATTGTGGTGTGCAGTACTGAAGATTGAGCTCTAGACCTTGTGCTTGCCAGGCGGATGCTGGAACCACTGAGCTAACTCCCTGGCCTACAGGGCTGTTTATTGACTTTTTGTGAACCTACAACTGAGGCTGCTACCTGCCAGCACCTGGTACCAGAAAGGAGGCTTCTCAGCCCTGGTCCACATTCGGAGAACACCCCACGTCCAGAGGAGAACTGTGCCTCGGATCTCAGGTTAGTGCTTCACCCATCTCACAGCAGGGCGGATTCGCCAGCCCGCTCCTGTTCCAGAGCATTTTGTGTTGGGGAATTAACCTACTTCCCATAACACAGACTTTAAGTGTAATCGGATAAAATTTTATGACCTAAGCAAGATCAGTATAGTGATTACTTTTCCCTTTTTGATTTACATCTCAATTTTACCCAGTTGCACTTGAAATTTAAAGTTGAAATGATGGTGAGCCACAGTGTGCCCATTATAAATAATTAGCTTACAATGATATAAAGAGGGTTTGTGTAAGATCTGACTTTCATTGCATTAAAAATCACAGAGATAAAAGGTTCAAAATAATGTGTAGTATGGAAGATAGATTAGAAGTCCTTCAGTGGTGAGCAGGAAAAAGAGCTGTGATTTAATGTGCTGTTTTCCTATTTCAGTTTGCACCCTGGGATAATCACTGCTTAATTGAAATAGACCTTCAGACTGAACACAGCATCTCAGGGCCTGGCATGACCTTCATCTGGCTCTGGAAGTTGGAAGATATTTTCAACTTTTACTCTCTCTTCATGGCAGACTTTTAGCTGATGTTGTTAGCAGTGTTGAGGTGGACTTTTAGGGCAGAAATGGTATCATCATTTTTATTTTCAAACTGTTCAATGATGTAGTTTAATCTAATACAAGAAAAATATTCCAGTTGTTCTTACATATATGTGGAACAAGCAATCATATATCTGGGCTTTACTTACTTTGGCTGGGGGCTGGGATGCCCAGCAGAGTGTTTTAGGTAGGTAGGTAGATAGGGAAAGACTAGAGAGGAGCTGTGGAAGATTCAACTGGGAAATAAGATATCTTAGAATTTTAGAAAAATTTAAGATGTATTTGACACTAAGACATTAGTTATATTAGAAAGCAACCAAAAGTAATTAGATGAAACACTTCTTTGTGTGTGGATAGATATGTTATCTAGATGTATATAAGATCAGTTTAATGAAAAATAGCAAAGATTACAAATATATTTGGAACCAATGCAACTTGTAATAAAGCATTAGTTTCATTTTTATTTCAAAATTGTCTCAAACTTACAGAAGAATTATTAGTATATACAGTACGAAGAACTTTCTTAAACCCTTTAAAGGTCTACATTTGGCAACACAATATATTTAATACTTCTGGAGCATTTTTGCTTGAATTATGATGGCTATATGTCTTCTGTTTAGTCTATACTGATCTTCTTACAGAGATTGTCATAATGTATATCCTTGAAATATCTTTTGGTGTGTCTCTTCACATTTTCAATTTTAAAAACCTGTCAAGTCTCAAAATCAAATAGCTCAAGTAAATAAGAGTATGAGATACAGACTACTTACCGAGGCATTATATCTTAACTGTGAATTTATTTTATTATGAAATATAGGGTTTGGAAAAACATAAATCAGAGCCAAGTGCAGTCCCAGAAGACGGAAGAATGCAGGATCCTAAATTTGAGACCAGCTTTGGCAAGTTAGAGACACCCTGTCTCAAAATAAGGGGCCGGCAAAGTAGCTCAGTCAGGGACTGTTTCTTGTTTCTGTTACCCTCCCTGAAGCCCTGGATTCAATGCTCGCTTCCACATAAAAAAGGAAGACAAACAAAAAACATGAACAGGTCTTTCTGTCCAATAACTCCCCTTTTATATCATATGGAAGAACCTAGGAGGAAAGTCCAAAGAAGTGACTATCAAACCCAGTGCCCACACCCATGAGTCTAGCGCCAGACCAGACATGGTCCACGCAGGAGCGAATCTGCAGAAGCCACAGTGCAGCCTGCTAGGGCCAAACCCTCTCCCTGTCTTCCCGCCCGCAGGCTCACCTCATTGCATTTACATTCCCAGAGGCAATTCGGTTCCACCGTCAGCAGTTTATTCCTTGACCCTGAGGCCCTGGTGGGACCCTGGTGTTGAAATCCAGTTAAACTTTCCTCTTCTGCTCTATTTATCTTCTAGCACTAAATCAATGACTTGGCTTTCAACACTTAATTATCGTTATCATCCCCAAATACATCACTTTTAATGAAAGACATGATCAATAAAGAAGAGGGAGATCAATAAAGATAAAACTGAAAATAGGACCAAAATTAAGTAACCCTAGGGAAAAAAAAGAAAACAGGTAAAAGTGGCTCAAAAGGGCAAATCACCTTACAAGAATTGAGAGAAAAGGTTACCAGGGTTCAGGTGATACAACAGATAAATGTGGGCCCAGGCAGGTATATTTGGTAGGGTAAGATTTGGAAAAAGAAAAACATGGATAAATAGGGAGGAAAAGAAAAGCAAAATCACTGGTTTATTTTTCTTCTCTGCCTGCCAAGTCATTTTCCACTTAATCTTCTTAATCTTAGACTGAGCCATTCTATTTGGATTGCATTAATTAGCCATTGTTTTAATTTACTGTTCATCATAGGCTCGCCACAGCTTAAATACAGATTGGAAAATAATGTAGGAACAAAACACAAGGAATGTCTTCACAAGGAAAATCCCTATCATAATAAAACTATTCAATAAGTTAGACGCTGGCATCTGACAATCTATAAGTGTTTAATATACATATGAATCAGGCCCTCTGTTGATCAAACTATGAAACCGTAACCTGAAAGAATTTTAAAATAAATTTTTACAACACTAAAATATACTAACTCAAGTTTCTGGTGATTCTGAAGTGGTAACAACCCAGGGGTCTGCACTGTTCGTCGCGGCCCCACCTTTATAAATAGTTCCTCTACCAAAGTATCAACACATGAGCCCACTTCCAGCGCACATCTGTTCCTGCTGGCTGCCTCGCTGATCAAGACAGAGTTGGAGTGTGCTTTCAGGGCATGTGGCCGTAAGGGGAAACACAGTGGTAGGTGTGAGTGAAGACAGGGGCAGGGGGAAGCCATCCTTCTATGCTTCCCATCTGTTGGAACAGGTGTGCATCCTGAGGTGTAACTTCAAGTGCAAAAAATAAAGTCAGATGGTAAAAGCTACCTTGCCATGACCTTTGCTCCTAGCTTTCCTTGTCAAGGTCACTCTCGGGAGCTGCTGTGATCTTGGAAGATCCAGGAGGAGAGATCGAGCCCAGTCTTCTGGCTCTGTTCCTTTCTAGGGCAGGGGCACCTTTCCCAGAGCAGCATGAATCTTCTGGAGACAGGCATCTTTGTTTCCTACCTCGGGAGGGGAACTTTGCTGAGGCTCTGAGGGCCTCAGAGACCGTCCCACAGCTCTGGGAGACATCATGGACCACTATGTTGTGGGAAGGGACCTGGGGTCGTCACTGTGAGGCCTGGAGATCTGCTCTGGGTGCTGCCCTGACTAGCAGTGAGGGGTCTGCACTGTGAATGGCGCTGCCCAGCTCCGAAGAGCACTGCAGCCTCATCCTGAGTTACGGGATCTGTCTAGCTGCTGCCTTGGGTGCTGGATCAGTGGTGATAAGAGGTAAACAATCTCTGGCCCAAGGTTGTTCTCCATCTACTCTTCAATTAAGAATCTGCTGTTCTTTCCTTAGTGATTAGGTTGATCAACAAACTCCTTTGTGATGTGCTGAGAATAAAGTTATTCTTGTCTCTAGACTGCTTATCTAATAGACTGGAATTGGCACAAGAAAAGTGGCCTTCAGGAAGTAGATGATAGGGAAGTTACATCTCAGAAAGAAAGAACTAGTTGTAGGCTAGGTGTAAGAATTAAAACACTATTTCTTTTTCCTTTTTTCCTGATTCTGCAGTTCTCTGTTTCCAAGTCTCTAACTGTGACTATAGACAATTGTTAGCTGCTTCTGATGTCACTAATGTCCTTGAAATCTGTATAAGTACAGCACTGTGAATAAACTCAGGGCCTGCTCAGTACTGGCTGAGAGGTCCTCCCAATCCCATTATTCTGTCTTCTTTCTTTTCTTAGCCGCACCCCTTGACTTTGCAAACCCACTGTTTTGTCCGGCAGGCTCCAGCACTATGTGAAAGCATGGTAGCCTTCTTCCTCATCCTCATAGTCCAAATTAATTCCTTCCCACCTCTGGCCCAGACAACCAACATGGATTTTCAATAAGTTACACACGGATTGGAGGAATATTCAGTATTTTCTTCTAGTGCATCTTCCCAGATGTTCCAAGAAACCCAATTCTAGCCAGAGATGAGATCCAGTTCCAGTCAGATCTTCCTTTTCATCGCCTTCCTATTGGCTTTCAGATAAAACAGGAGGGTGAAACAGAAGTCCTTCTGTTTTACCTTTGCTCACTTGCTGTCCTTCCTCACTAATAATCTGTCCATAGTCCAGGTTCGTAGAGTTAGTGATCATCTCTGAAAACCCAAGTAATAGAAGAGACTAACATTAATGTTATGATGTGTCTCTCCCTGGGCCCAAAGTCTGGTATATATTTTATATCATCTGTATAGTCTAGAAGGAGAATGAGAGCCTTCAGGAACTTATCCAAAGTTTAAAAGTCAGCACGTGCTCAGGCTGGAGCGGAGCTGGGTCCAGTCTTCTTGACCAGCGAGCACCTCCATAACTCAGGGTCACCACTGGCGAAGAACTCCCAGACTGGAAGATCTCCCCTGCTTTACCAGGAAGTATTCAGCTTTCTTAAAGCAAACCTGGAGTTTTATCTCCCCTGAAGTCTTCCATGGCTACAAAAAGACCTGACCCCCTTTTCCTCGGATAGCACTTTCACAGCCTTCTTATCTCAGCAGTGCAGGGCATGGTAAGTATAAGACGTTCTGACCAATAGTTAATACATAAAGAAAAGAAGAAAAATGAATTTTAGAACTATAGACTGTCCCACCACCATCTTTAAGTATATTTGGAATGGGAAAAAATATGTATGCTATGCTTGGGAGGAAAGTTTCTAACTTTATCCTACCTAAGCATGACAAATAACAAGATTTGCCACACCTGCTTGACACAGGGAATAAAGGATTTACTAAAATGTCAGAGAAAAGTAACCTTTAATTACAACATTACTGTGAAATAGTGCATCATCTCATATGATTCTCTACAAGATATAAACTAAATTCTCCTAATGTGAAAAGGAGTTGGAAGCACTGATTAAATTTTTCATACACATAAAAGGAGAAGGATAATGTAAACATGACAGATTTGTGAACAGAGAGATTAAAAGAAAAAAAAAACCCTCTAAGATCAAAAGTGAATCCTCCATCCACTAACGTTCTAAGGGAAATTCTAAAAAGTGGATGGTCATGGTTATAGAATGTCTTAATGTAATTAAGATTAATAAATGTTAATAACACAACTGGGGTCTAAATTGCTAAATTTAAAAGGAAATAAAACATTCTAAAAGATGTGCACTAGAAATATAAAGTGTAGGGCACAGTAAAATCTTGAGACAGAGAATAAAATGATTTCTTTTCTGTGAATCAGCATTAGCAGAATTCCTAAATTTACTCTGTGTACATTTGTATGAAATACTACAGCCCCGAGAAGCTAAAATCAAGACACTGAAATGGAAATTATTTCAAGGCTGTACTATTGAAAATTTGATACAGAAATTAAATTCTCAGAAGCTGTTAATTTCAGAAGTTGATAGAAGTCTTCTGGCAGTTGGAAAAGGAAGATCTATTTATGAAAGAATTTCAAAGCGATCACTTGTAAATTTATTTTGCACTTCACTTATAATAGTCTAGGAGGATCATTTTATCTTGCATATAGTTAATCAATTCACTTAACCACTTTTCTTCTTGAAAGTAATCTAGTGCAAAATAGGCAAAACTAAGTCCCTGGGCTAATTACCATAAAGTGAATGACTCTGAATATATTAAAGATGTGAAAGTGTTTTGCCCAAAGAGAGTTCAAGAACCCTAGTCTAGGGAACACAGTTTGTGACTCAAGGGTGTTGGTATATGTGCAATGATTTTAAAATAAAAATTGCAGGATAGCAAGTCTCCTTCTCCAGTTGCTGATCTTGTTCACTATCTCTGAGCTGGAGACTTGGTTCTTCCAGAGTGATGCAAATAAAACTACGGCCCTGCCCTGTGCCGAGAAGGCAAGCTGTCATGCATTCTTTCATTGAATTCACTTTCTGGAGTTCAGCTATCTTCTTTATTCAAATAGGAGATGGTGTAACACATTTTGCTATTTTAGCATGCAAGAGAAAGCTAAAGGGAGCTCTGAGATAATGATTTTAAATGCTAGCCACATAGTCCACTCGTTATATCTCCATAATCACTTTGAACTTAACACCAAACTTCTGCGACCATTCTTTTCAAAAGACTGACAATAAGTTTTAAACAGCGTGCAGTGGAACATGCCTGTAATTCTACCTCCTGGAGCAGGAGGAGGGTAAGTTCAAGGCCAGCTTGGACAACTTAGGAAAACTTATGACTCAAAATAAAAGATGAGATCACGCCTGTAATCCCAGCACTCGGGAGGCAGAGACAGGCGGATTGCTGAGTTCGAGGCTTGCCTGGGCTCCATAGTGAGCGCAGGGCCAGCCTGAACTACAATGCGAGACCCTGTCTCAAAAACAAACAAACAAAAAAAACAACAACAAAATTATAAAAATAAAAGATGAGATGTGTTTTAAAAAAATAAAATGGAACATTACTCTCCCATAAAGAAGGATAAGTTTGAGTCATTGATGCTCAAAATGAAACACCTGGAGGACACATTAATAAGTGAAATAAATAAGTCTCAGATATGTAAACTCCATATATTTTCTCTGGTATGAGAACCTGTAGATGTCAATGAGTTCTAGAATGTATAATAGATTTTGTGAAATAGGAAATATTCACAGGGAAAGTGGCTGGGGAAAATAATGAGGGGAAAGAATACATACGATTTGGAAAGAAAAAGAAAGCACGTGTATGTAGGGGGTTAGGGGTTGTGGGGTGGGTAGGGATATGGGTATTAACTCGTGTCATATACTGGTACAAATTCCCCAATGTTGAGTGTGATTGTGAGCTGTCTATAAAAGTGTACCAATAAAGAATTCAATTTAAAAAAAAGATAAAAAGGGATGGGGGTAAATTTAGTAGGAGGTGCTGGGTCAATCTCCAGTACTGGGGAAAGAAAAAGTGTTTCAAAATATATAAGTGAAGTAAATTTTTCTGCTTATCTCCATTGCTAACTCATTATTTAATTCATTTGTTTATGTGATTCCTGCTTCATGACCGCTGGCTCCGGATGCAGGAAGGTGCTAGGACAGCACAAGGCAGACAACAAGGCACAGTTAATCTGCTCTCATGGAATTTATGTTCTAATGGGAAATTCAGAGAACCAACAATTTTGGCACAAAAGATCTTTTTGTATGCTGATACTTTGTAAGCTTTCAAGCCAGGCAGCCCTGAAATCAAATCCTGCCTGGATGTGAGCCAGAAATACCAACCATAGAGAATTCATCAGTGGGCATCTACTATAATGTCTGAAAAGGGCTAACAATAAGTATTGGAATCCTTTCCTTTTCCTTCCTTATTTGCATTTTTTCATTCCTATTTTTTATTCA
Source organism: Thryonomys swinderianus (assembly GCA_004025085.1). NCBI lineage: Eukaryota > Metazoa > Chordata > Mammalia > Rodentia > Thryonomyidae > Thryonomys > Thryonomys swinderianus. Next base: position 24,388 of record PVIC010005771.1, read on the forward strand.
TATGAAACTGGGTAACAAAAATTCAGCAGTAAAAATAATTTTATTCTATCAAAGTTTAGAAGTTATTTAATAAAAACTATGTCAAAGCAAATGCTAAAATAAGTTTCTTAGTCAATGAAAAAGTTATCTATCTTGAGACTAAGTGCATATTGAATTTTGTTATCAAGTTTCTAGTTTATTCTTAGTGTTCATCTAATTTCCCTATAAAGTCTAAAATATAATTCCCTTAGGGACAATGAAATTTTACATTCAAAGCAACAAAACCCGCAGAAAACAAAGAATAAAGTACACACACTGTGAGCTATTTTCTCTTAGTTATTAGAAAACCAAGTTTAAAGAATAAAATCACTTACATTTATTATAATCAGGGTAAATGTGAACAAAGTTAATGCTACCATCATTGGTTTATAAGAACTTTTTTGTTTACTAGGATTATTGGGTAAAATGAAATATTAATCTTTGTTAGAAAGCTTTACACATATTAAAATTTCCCTAGGTTTTGACTATTTTTAAGAAATTAAACAGAGGATTTAGTCTTGTAGGTGACATTATGAATAAAGACACTAATACTCCTTACATGTCTTCAGGCATTAATGATACTTATTTAAACCCTGTAGAATTAATTCTGGGCATTTTAATGTATTATAGCTCATTTTAATATGACCTTCTTTAGCAAGAGGTTTAAACTTTTGCTTATAATCTCAAATTCCCGTGAGGAAGACAGTCTTACTACATTTTCTTCTTGTGGTATAAAGACAGAAAACTGATGTCCTACTTCGAGAGTCATGGAACTGTGGAGCAAGAAGAAAACTGACAAAAATTAATGTAGATCAATTCCCTGATAATAACGATGATAATACTCAGCAGGTTTCAGCTATTGTGTTAGACAGTATTGTAGTCTATGGTCCAGATGTGGAGCGGCTGGGGCGGCAGAGGCGTCGCCGCAGGGGCAGGATCCGAATGCACGTGTACAGCCCCGTGTCTCCCTGTGCTGTCTGATCAGGTGTACGAACGAAGCTCTCATGACACCAGCTTTGCTGGTGGACGGGAAGGGTAGTTTACTGCTTACCTCGGTGTAAGTTTGGATCAACATTTCAGGCTTCACACCTGGGTTTCCTCTGTCCACGAAAACCTTTTATTTGTTTCTTCTATTTTAAAAATCATAATTAAAAGCTACTGTATTCCAAATTTTAATATATCAGAAATCTCCAAAACATAAATCTTTGCTGCTAATTTAAGTCACCTTCCTGCAGCCCATAGATCAAAGCAGGAGACAAGTGACAATCTGGACCAAGGAAGCATTATGCGGGCTGAAGGGAGCAAGGAAATCAGAGAAAGGCTGCGCCTGGTCCCGTCGAAGCCAGGCAATAGATTTCTGCTGAGGACATCGACTCGCTGGTACAGGCCTTGGTTCTTTCCAGGGAAGAACAGAATTCTATTTCATTATGAAAATAAAAAAAAAAATCTAGTTAAGGATCCAGGCTGACTGGCTTCATTACCAGCTGCTCTAATGACCGGTGAATACGAGACACAAAATACTACAGGAAAATCAAATGAAAGCAGAGTTACACTGTTTTTAAAGATTGGCAACAGAGCGTATGAAGACATCTGCACAAACTAGAACTGTACGCATAAAAGGAATTTCAGCTTGACTGCCTCTAGAAAGAAAAAATTCTCTTTTGCTTAATTTAAAACTATTCTAGAATTCCAAGGAGAATGTTCAAACAATCAACAGAACAACAAGACCTGCTATCACTTACAGCCACTATTCTCTTTCTTATTCTTTCAGGCACAATTTACTAGTTTATGTTCCGCGGTGCCTGATTTTTAAAACATTGTAAAAGCTACGTGTGTGCATTTGCATTCTGTTGTCGTGGCGGCAGCTTCCTTTAGGGGGCAGACTGGCTTCATTACTATTCCTCTTTTCTGAAAAGAACACGTTTGCTCCTTCAATGATTAGAGACTAAATATTGTCGGCAGATCTGACACTGTGTCCTTCTGAGACCACCCCACCAGGGCAAAGCACGTCCATCCCTCTCTTTGCGCCCGAGAAGTTTCTATCATTGGGAATTCCAGCACCCGCCACATGTCTCTCCCTGCTTTCATTATAATTTATAGCCAGGAATTCACTCTCATCCTTCGCAAGTTAGTGTAGATTATGGATGTGGTTAGGAACCAGAAAAAGACCACTAGTGAAGGATCCAAGCTGTGGCTGGCTGCGTGGTCGCCCGCTCTGAGGAATGGTGTTTACTAACCACAAGGTCAAAACAAAGCCAAGCCACCGGGAGGCGGAGCAGCCAGAAAGGCCTGGGCCTGAGCGCATCCGTCGCCGCCTGCAGGAGCTGAACACAAAGAAGATTCCGTTTTCCTCTGGCTGAGAGCAAACGGCAGCACCGCCTCATGGGCCTGAATGCAGATTAAGGAGGGAACGCAAGTTCATACTGTGACAGGTGCCGTGGGACTAGCGGGGCTTTGTCATCATGAGCTTTGTCACTGCTACTCATCCTGGGGCTTTTTCTTTAGGGCTACACGGCAAACCGAGTGCGTGCGCTCTAGTCCCATAAACAGATGAATACATTTCACAGTAAAAAACAAAGAACCCCCAGTAAATTCATATACACTTTTGTCTTTTAATATAAACCTAAAAATGATGTCCCTAGAATTCAATAAACATATACCTATAGGGGGAGAAAATATGGGAATAGATATCTTCTCATCTGCAAAAATTGAATATTGTTTCTAGGTTTGGTCGCTGATGTAGTAATTAGCCTCCGAATTTTTCTGGAGGCTAAGACTGGTCTTTGCCCTACTATAATCTGTAACGGTATCCTTTTTTTTTTTTTTTTTTTTTTTGAGACAGGGTCTCGCTTTGTAGTTCAGGCTGGCCCTGAGCTCACTATGTAGCCCAGGCAAGCCTCGGACTCAGCAATCCTCCTGCCTCTGCCTCCCGAGTGCTGGGATGACAGGCGCGAGCTGCCATGCCCGGCACTGTGGTATGTGGTACTGATGGCTGGTGGGCCTGAGTCTCCACGCCCAGCATTGTAATGTGGTTACCAGGGATCGAACTCAGGGCCTTGCGCTTGTGAGGCAGGCGCTGGAACCACTGAGCTAAATCTCTGGCCCTGTAACGGTATCATTTTGAGAGTAACTTTTCTGGAGGAATTCGAGGTGATTTAAAATTTGTCTTTAACATCATGGTTTAATTATTTCAGGTTTGTCTCTCTCTATCAAGTGCTACGTAGCCATCTGTTTCAAGGAAGTCATCACCAAAATGTTAACTTCAGAGGATCTGTGTCTCCTCAGGGCTGTTCTCTTCATTAGCTTTCAGAGTCGTGCCAACCCACCACCCTGCGCGGCAGTGACAGGAAGCCCTACTGCCGTCCTCTGACTTTAGAGTCAGCCCAGGGAAAATGACTCAAAAGTTCCAAAGACAATTTCTTTTACAGTTTATGTATAAAATACTCAAATATATTATTAATAGTATAACTGTATCATTTAAAAATGGTTAGCTCAGGCCAGAGATTTAGCTCAGTGGTTCCAGCTCCTGCCTAGCAAGCGCAAGGTGCCTGGTTTGATTCCCAGTAACCACATACAACAGTACCGGGTGTGGTGACTCACGCCCACCGGCAATCAGTACCACGTAGCACTATGCCGGGCATGGTGGCTCACGCCTGTCATCCCAGCACTCGGGAGGCAGAGGCAGGAGGTTTGGTATGAGTTAGAGGTTTGCCTGGGCTAATAGTAAGCTCAGGGCCAGGCTGAATCACAAAAAGAGACCCTGTCTGAAAACAAAAACAAAGAAAAAGTAATGGTTATCTAAAAATGGCTTATAAAGGTACGATTTTGTCTATGTTTCTGTTGTTTATACTAGGCTCCAACATATCTGTAACATTTTAGAGTATGCTCGCTGACTAGGCATAAACAGGAGGCTCTGATAACGGTAGCATTAGAAACCCTTTCCTTCGCGAGGACAGGAGCCTTGAGAGACTTGGACACCACCCACCATACTAAGGAGCTTACAGTAGGGGGAGAAGACAGACACTGGGGACTTTCCCCTATCTGTATACAGGGGGACTGGCTACCTAGATTCTCCTTACTTCCCCCAAGGAAGTTCTGAGGAGCAGAATAGTCTCCCTCTGTCTTAAATCACTAAATATGGTGTCTGAAAGTTGTGCTTCAAAAACTGTCCTGCAGCTGTTTAATGTTCATGCAATCCACCTATATAAAAGGGGCAGTTCCTGAGAAACCAGTCAACGGGGAAGCCAGGAGAAGGAAGGTTGCCCACGCTGATGATGAGACGGAACGCAAGAAGTTCATCTGCACGTATCTGAGACCTGGATTGGGTTTTATTTCCTGGCATCAAAGCATTCACATGCATTTTCCAGAAGAGCAAACGTCGTCACATTTAGGGTGCAAAGAATAGCGCCAGAGCTTTCCTTCGTCACAAAGAACACATTTTACAAAAGACACCAGGTTCTTGTCCTTGGAAGAGACACAGTTGTTAAATACAGAATATCGTGCAGTAGCACTAGACGGAGACCGCGTCCCTGGCTCTGGCGCCAGCCGTCCGGATGACTCTCGCTGACATGACTCTGAGACTTTTTCTGGTCCTGGGAATTTAACTCAAGACCTTCACACTGAACGACATCCCCAGCTTCCACTTCAACTCCCCTTGAGATAGTCTCCCTAAAGTGACTAATAATCCTCCTGTCTCAGCCTCCCAGACTGCTGAGACTATGGGCATGGACCTCCCTTTAAAGAAAACCCTTTAGTGGGGGTATCGCAATCCCTAAACTATAGCCACAACATAACCATCTGACTTATGTTTTCAGTAGGCCACCCTGCATCTCTTCAGTATTGTTTTCAGTTCATGCCACGGAAATCAGGGAAAGGGATGCTGAAATCTGCCTCTACAGCTCTGCGTTACAGTTTGTGACAACTGTTTTCAATCCTTCTGAGCTTTGGTTTCCTCATCTGAAAAATTAAGATAGTAGTAGAGATTATCTCCGCGGGTTACTTATGCGATAAGACATCACTTAATGACATGAGGAGCTCTTGAACTTCAGGGTCTGAGAACAGCCGGTATCATAGTAAGACTGTCTCAAACAAATAAATAAAATACAACCTGCTTTCTCTGAGGCTCAGTTTGAGCATCTCCACTTGCCTGTCTGCCCATTCTCTCACACAACACAGTCTTATGCCTCTTTCATACTCTGTGAGATTAAGAAATGAATTAGAGCTCTAGAATCAAGGAGCTCTTTGGGAGCAGAAAAGACTCAGGTGTATGAAGTTTATAATGTCATGTAGAGGGTTAAAAGGTCAAGGAAGCATTTATTAAAGATGGTGTTAACCTGTAAAGAATCCAGACTGAAAGATGGGGTGTCCTGTGATAGCTAGAAGCATGACTTTTGGGTTAAATTTCAGTTTTTCCGCTTCTTCCCTTGATAACTCTGGGAGAGTTAAAACATTCTTTCCCAGTCTCGGTTTTTATATTTGTAAAATAGGGAGAATTGTAGAAGTGCATAATCAAGAATGAAGTTTAAGGGTATGTATGGAGCTTCTTGAAAGGCTATCGAAGTTCCGAAAGTGGTTGGGTATTCTTAGTGGTGCCGATGTTAGTGTACTCATGTCACCTCTAGCTGTGGAAATGGTGGGACAGTGCTGAATGTGCTTCTCGAATCATGAGTGAGATTTGAAGACAAGATTGGGGGTGAGGCAAGAAGTGCAGTTCAGAAGGAAGAAAGAAGAGGTGTCAGCAAGGACCATAGAGTGGCTCTGGGAGGCCTTACGGAACATTCACATGTGCAGTTACGGTGATCACCTGTCTTGGTGTTGCCTGAGACTAAAGGATTTTCCAGGAAAGCTGGACATTTAGTGGGAAGTTGGTAATGTTGTGGGAAAACCAGGATAAACTGGTCACCCCGTGCACATCTTAGAGTCCAGGTGAAGGAGTTTATATTGTTTGTGGACATCGGGAAGTTCTTGAAAATAGATGAAAAGGTGAATGACTGGTCACAAGTGGTTTTTGGGCAGTTAGCCTACAAAATGAAAGTTTTATCTCTTGTCCTCACCAAAAAGTCTGTTTTCCACTCTTCTTCCCGCTACCTTTTACTTGTGTCTTCTCTCTCGTGTTTATCACACTACATCTGTGTTAGACACTTGGGTGTAACCCCATAAACTTATAATCTCATTTTCTCCATTGTCTTATAACATATTCAATATGTACAGAAAACCTATGATTCTGCCCAGTACAGCACCAATATTTGTTATTCATCTCAGTTCAAAATTGAACGTCAGGTACCTGTGTACTGAGTAATTATTCTTCTGGTGACGTAAAGTCAGGCTGTTAAAATACTGGCTGGAAAATTACTTACAAAATGATCCTCCACAAAGTGTAGAGAAGTATTCTTCCTTTGTTTATTATCATTTTTATTTGAAGAAATTTTTCTTCCCCATTCTTTTGACCAATAAATGCTGCGTGATACCCCATGCTGGTCCTTGTGCTGGGACTAGAAAACAGGGAGAAAGTTGAGGTTCCTCATCCTCTCATGTGTCAGATCCCTGGAAGACAGAGGAATGCCTTGACTTCCCAACCAAGCTTCAAGCGGGCTCAGCACCATTCTCAAATACTTAACCACAATCAGCTTGCAGAGTACTCTACAGCTGAAATAGTATTAGGGTGCACATGTGCACGTGCACACGGCATATGTGTGTGTATGTGTGTATGTGTGGGTGTTGCATATATGTGCAGTACTGAGAGGTGAATGTAGGAGTTTCACGCTCAGTTATAGTGCTGGACCTTTTGTTTGTATTGGGACAAGGGCCACCTAAGTCACTAAGTTGGACAGTCTAGGCTTGAACTTGTGGTCTTCTTGCCTCAGCCTCTCAGAATGCTGAGATTACAGGTGTGCCCCACCATTCCCAGCTAGACACTGGGTTTTTGCAGTTCTGGTTAGATTATCTTTTTTTTTTTTTTTTTTTTTTTTGAGACAGGGTCTCGCTTAGTTCAGGCTGGCCCTGAGCTCATTATGTAGCCTAGGCAAGCCTTGAACTCAGCAACCCTCCTGCCCCTGCCTCCCAAGTGCTGGGATGACAGGTGTGAGCCATCACGCCTGGCACTGTGGTTTGTGGTACTGATTGCTGGTGGGCGTTAGTCTCCATGCCCAGCATTGTATGTGGTTACTGGGATCGAACTCAGGACCTTGCCTTGCGAGGCAGGCGCTGGAACCACTGAACTAAATCTCCGGCCCAGGCTAGACTTTCTTTAAAGGTGTAGGGATGTGTAGCATAGGGCAGCTGTCCTCAGCTGAGACCATCTCCTGAGATGCTCACCTGAGACTTATTAGTGTGTTTCAGCATGTGGTGGCCACGTCTTCAGGGAGAATACCTCTGCGCATGACCTTGTGTCCACTGCATGCCTGGTCGTCATCACTCCATATGACACAGTGAATCATTACAATTTTTTTTTTTTTTTTTGCTTTTTGAGACAGGGTCTTGCTTTGTAGTTCAGGCTGGCCCTGAGCTCACTATGGTGCCCAGGCAAGTCGCCGCGAACTCAGCAATCCTCCTGTCTGCCTCCTGAGTGCTGGGATGACAGGCGTGAGCCACCACGTCCGGCATTGTGGTATGCGGTGTTGATTGTTGGTGGGCGTGAGTCTCCACGCCCAGCATTATATGTGGTTACCGGGGATCAAACTCAGGACCTTGCGCTTGCGAGGCAGGTGCCAGAACCACTGAGCTAACCCTCCGGCCCAATCATTACAATTTTTAAGTGACACAGTTCTCTATTGTGTATATTTCTTATTACTATGACATTTATATAGTTCTTCATTTCTCATTATTAAAGGTGCATATCTCTAAGTGTCTTGGTGAGGATTAAAAATCATCTCATGTATACAGGAAATTTTCAGATTTCCTGACATACATAAATGTCTGGTGTTTGCTGGCTGCTTTTATTAAAAGATCCAGGAATACGGAGGATCACAATGATAAAAAGAGAAAAGGGAATTATGTTAGGAGTTTAAAACCTACAGACTGACTGAAAGCACAGACCTTTTTACTAGCAAAATTTACATTATGGTATTTGACTAGTGTGTGTCTCAGTGTAGTTTTGTATCAACGCTAAATGAAAGTAGGGGTTTTGGCATCTGGTTGGAAGCCTGGCTAGAATGCAAGCATTCTTCTCTCACTACGATGAAAGAGAAACTTGAGCATCTTAATGTTCTTTTGTGGAATAAAAACGAACAATGGAAACGAGGAAGGAAGGGAGATCAAGCTATAAGAAAGATCCAACTTTGAAACCAGCATATTTTTTTCTGTAAATGCATCCTCATACCTGTTGGTTTGAAGATGGTCGTGATGTTTCCCAAGCCCTTAGAACATGGCCTCTTACATGTGGATGCTAAATGTCTCCCGCTGCTTTGTACTTTACTAACCATCATATTCTCACAAATGAACATGGTGATAATGCATCTTTTTACACACATATACACACTCATGAACTTATTTGTAAAAATAGATTAAGAAACAATGATTTTTTTTCTCTTGCCCTATTCTTACTCTGATCCCTAAATGGGGTTGAAAACTTGTTTTCAAGCCAGAAGCTATGTCTTATTCTGCTTTTGTTTTTACTCTACAAGAACCTAGAACAGTGACTAGAATATAATGGTTAGTCAGTAAAAAAAAAAAAAATGTTGAATGAATTTAAGAGCTGGAAAGGATGGTAGGGACAAAAACAGTCCTTCCTTTGGAATAATATCTAGAACGATGAACGTCTACAGCGGGGGTGCCCAGCTTTGAGAGCAAGAAGGGGGAGCTCACTCAAAATCCCTGCTAGGTTTGATATGTATATAAATTGTACCAATAAAGAATTCAATTTATAAAAAAAAATCCCTGCTAGGGATCCTTCCTTAGCGGTACACTTTCGCCTCATGCACACTAAGGATCCAGGTGGGACTGCTCACAACTGTGCTTGTCTGTCCTTAGCACCTGGCGTACTCGTCTTCTTCGATGTATTTGTTTCTCAAAATTTAGAAGTAGAACAGAATATTTCGAAACCTCACAACAACCTTAGTGTGCCCTGTTTTTCTTTTGTATCTTTCTGAAAGTTTTGCTCCTGGGATGTGTAAGATGCCTTCTTCAATCATTTTATATAGTTTCACGTTTCTTCTTATTTCTTTGGTAATTTCACAAGTTTGGAGGAAGTCTAGATCACGTGTTAGACAAAAGACTGGGGACAAGGGCAAGCTTGAAAGACATAGATCTTGGAACTTTTTTACTGTAAACATACTGTTTATCATTTATATTTTTTGAAAATCATGCATGATCTCATGACCCTAACATGATAATAGTATGATAAAAGGATTCTGAATTTCTTTCCAGTCTTTTCTTTTTGGCATACATTGCATAGTTAGCATAACAGGTACTAATATCCGCAAAGTTTCTCACTACATAATTAACATTTCCACATTTCAATGTAGCCTTTACAACTGTCATGTTCGATGAATACATATACCACGACTGATTTAGCCATTTCCCCAGAGGTGGAATGCCTTTTCCACTTATTTGATATTTTAAATCAAGCAGAGACTAGTAATTTGGGTCACATCGCTATTTCCATAGTTTGGATTCTTTCCTGAGGATAAATTCCCAAAGTACAACTGCTGAGTCAAACCAGATAGATATTTTTATGACTTTTGAAAGCACGCATTGCCAAATTCCTACCTATCGAATTAAATTTAATTAAATTTAGCAACAAAGTAGCGGTGAGGATTTCCTGTTATTAGGATTGCCAAGCAACCCCATGAGTCCTATAGAGTGAATGCAAAGAGCTGTTTTGAAATAGGGGGCCACCTTTTTAGCCTAGTTTTGGAGAGAGATCATTAGAATTCTGTGGACTGCTGCCAGGCCTGGGTGGCTCAGGCCAGAGGACCCCTGCGAAGCCAGCCTGGGCTACCTAGAAAGTTCAACATGAATGAAAGAGTGTGACCTTGTCTTAAAAGTTAAACATTTTGAACATTTCTCTAACTTTGTCATACTGTCTGAACAATACAGTTGAGAAAGAAGATTCAAGTCAAATAATGTGCTTGGGGCCTGGGTTTCCCACTCAGTGGCCCCAGCAGTAGGATTAGGGGTGCTACTCCGAACTCAGTTGGTCATGCTGAAGTGGAAGCCTTAGAAACACATCTGGAAAAGCTGGACGAACATACAGAGAATGTCTGGAGGAAGGGATCTCCATGTGTTCATCACTCCACGGCCTGATTATTGGGCATTTTCTTTCCTGCATGTGTCTTTCTCAAAGGACCAACAGCTATGTGATGTCCCTGAGAGTGGGTGGACGAATTAAAAACGCCTCCCAGGATTTACATATGCTTTACAGTTTTATAAATATCTTCATATGTATTAACTTTAGAAGGGCTTTGAAAAATCCACTACTATTTTTGATCCCATTTTATAGAATAAAACAGTGATGATTCAGAGTATAAGTGATTTTCCTTCAAATCACCAACCCAAGAAGAGGCTGAGTCTGCCTATAGATCCAGACTCTGTGTTCCTGTCAGACTCATATCACGAAGCACTAATCACAAGAGAGAGATGAAAGATGACTGTTAATGACCTGGAGCCATTTCAAAGAACCTCTGCACAAGAGAGGAACAAACCACTGAAGGTGCAAAGAAATATTAAAGACTCATGTCAGAAGCATCACAGACAACAGCGAAAACTAGGGGAGCAGAATGAGCAAGTTCTCAGTCGTTGTACGGCTGCCTCTGAAATCGGGAAGGCAGGGCACAGAAGGCCCCGGTGATCACAGCCTAAAACAGCCATCTGCTTAGCAGCTGCATGGTAGCAAACAGCCTCCCCTACAAGCAATTTCTGGTCATTCACAAGGCTGAGATTATACACTTCACCTCGCAGTCGAGGTTTTAGAAGTGCTCACATTCTGTACTATCTTTAAGTTATCAGTACATCTTTGGAATGGTCTTAACATTTTGAGGCCTCTGAAGGAGGAGGTTTTAGTTAGTCCTCAGCCTTCTTTTTCACAAATCTGAGTTTTTATACGCATGAAGGAACACCTGAAGAGGCTGTAATGTGCTCAAGGCTTTAGGTTCCATAAAAGTAGAAGAGAAGACTGGGCCTCCTCCACGTGAGAAGCTTTTGTAACTAGGATTTAGCGAAAACCAACATTTCCTTTTTTCCAATAAAACAGAAATTCCACTGTTGTAGAAAAACTGGAACTGTCACTTTTTTTTTTTAATTTTGAGACAGGGTCTCGCTTTGTAGTTCAGGCTGGCCCTGAGCTCACTATGGAACTCAGGCAAGCCTCGAACTCAGCAACCCTCCTGCCTCTGCCTCCTGAGTGCTGGGATGACAGGTGTGAGCCACCACACCTGACACTGTGGTATGTGGTACTGATTGCTGATGGGCGTGAGTCACCACACCTGGTGTTGCTGTGTGTGGTTACCAGGGATCGAACCAGGGGCCTTGCGCTTGCTAAGCAAGCACTGGAACCACTGAGCTAAATCTCCGGCCCCAACCTTAGTTTTTAAGTGCAAATATTATAGGTTTCCTCCATAGGCTTCGGATTTAACAACTTTCTAGAGCAACTAAAGTCTCTAATCCAGGTTTCCTCAGTTATGACCTATTGACACTGTGGGTCAGATTATTCTTTGTTCTGTACTATAGGATGTCCAGCAGCCTGTCTAGTCTCTACTTACAAGATGGCAGGAACATCGCTGATCTACCAGAAACGCAGATTGCCTGAGGACCATGCCCTGCTGAACCCTCCAGATCTATTTCCTCTCCAAGATGCTCAAGCCCTCTTTAATCTATTAGCTGAGTGATAGGATTATCAGGTGTTAATGATGTATATCAAAGGTATTTATATCAATTGTACTTCTTGTCATTGTGCAATCTACATAAATATTGCATAATAACCCAGTGAAAAGGGAATTCAAAACAGATGTTTTTTTCTCCTCAAAGTCAATGATTATGAAAGATCCATATGAAAGAGACAAATTATTTTTCATCCCTAATTTTTTTCTCTTCCATCTGCAACTGAACAAAGTCTTAGCTTCCCTTGAAGTTACAGAGAATCCATGGGACTGAGATCCAAGCAATGGAATATTGACAAAAATGATTAGCATAATTTCTAGTTCTGGCACTTATAACTCTTTTCACTTTCTTTTGTTGCACCTGCAAAAAAAAAAAAAATCCAGAAGAGATCTCTGATAGCCTATAGTGAGCCTGGACCAGATAACAAACATTTTTAGCTTCACGTGTTCTTCTTTTTCTTAAAGAAAAGATTTTAAAGGTACATATCATCCTTAGCTTTGCAGACTTCAAAACGCTGGACTGAATTCAGCACACGAGCAGTAGTTTTCTCACTGTTGCCAAGGTGGTGGGCATGATGACCCTTGCAACGCCATCTCCCACCCACGTGCTTAAAAACTCCTGGTCAGACTAGACATAGATAAAACACAGTATAGTATTATGGGAAAGTATAAAAGTCTGAAATGATTCTGCGTGCAGAATATTTCACATCTTTACAGTTATTCTACTTTTTTTCCTATTTGAATCTTTACATTATATACATACGATCACTCTCAACATTGAGAACTTGTACCAGTATATGACATGACTTCACTCTCAATTTTCCCCTTCCCCTACAACCCACACCCCTATATGCACAAGCTTTGTTTCCTTTTATGTACCATCAAAATTTTTTCTTTCGCCGGGCGTGGTGGCTCACGCCTGTCATCCCAGCACTCGGGAGGCAGAGGCAGGAGGATTGCTGAGTTCGAGGCTCGCCTGGGCTCCATAGTGAGCTCAGAGCCAGCCTCAACTACAAAGCGAGACCCTGTCTCAAAAAAAATTTTTTTTTCTTTCTTTCCCTTCATTACTTACCCCTAAACCCCATTTCCCTTTGAATATTTACTTTTTCTCAATACCTATCATTTACATCTGTGGTTTCTCATACCAGAGGAAAGATATGATCTTTACACATCTGTGACCTATTTTTTCACTTATGAGTGCGTCCTAAGGTATGGCCATTTGAGTATAAATGACTGAAAATTATCATTTTTATGGCAGAGTAATGTTCCATTTTATTAAAAAATCCACATCTTCTTTATCCAGTCTAGAGTTGATGGGCCTTTGGTTGTTTCCAAGATTGAGCTCTCACAAACTGAGCTATGAACATGGGTGACACGCTGCTGTGATATAAGTCTTGTGATTCTTTCATGTACAAACCTAGCAGGGGAATAGCAGGGTCAAATGGAACCTCTAATCCCAGTTTTCTGAGGCATCTCCACATAGATCTCCATAGTGGTTGTACCGGTCTACACTTCCCCAACAGTGGAGTTATTCCACTTTAAGGAGTTAATGTGGAACCCATAGACTTCACAATTATAGACATGATAGAAGGAAAAAAAATAGCATGAAATTCTAGTGAGCAGACCTGGCCCAAGATGGGTCCTTTGTCTTAGATCAAAAGACTGCAAATGAATGTTCAGGCCCGAAATTCAGGTTAAAACTTTAAATTCTGTTTCTCTTGTAAGATTCACTATTTTAATATATTTTTAAAATTTAAGTAAGGGGGCTATTATTTTAAATCTGTTTTGTGTAAAGACAGACTGAAGGAGATGACAGGAGAGCCTTAAAATATAACAATTTCTGAGTCCTCTGTGGGAGTATTAATTCAGATCTAATCTTTTCCAGATATTTGTAACACGATAGCAGCAAAGTTTGAGATGTAAGTGTTAGAATCTTTAAATCTAGATTTCCTTGCAACAACCAATGGGTCAGTGTCTGCTCAGATTGCCTGGGGGTGGGTAGGAGATTGCCAACTCCCAGGAGCTGGAACACTTTGAACATAGGATGTTATGCCAACCCAAGCAGAGATGGACCTTAGGGAGAGATCAAGGAAGCTCCCCAGGGAGCTATCAGATAAAAGGTAATAACTCGGCACAACTTTCATCATTCCTTGCTAACCTACAACAAATCTCTGCACTCAGCAGAATGCTATCCCTTTGTGTTCCTCAGTGAATTTAGAAGTTTAAGTCAGTTTGGGACTTCATTTTGGTGGAGTAACTCTGACCCTCCACAAAGACTCTGTCTCCTGTGTTTTCACGTGTGTCTCTCTCAGGGTTTGCTGGCCCAAATCCAACACTTAAATGTTTACCACCTAAATACATAAAAAAAAAATCAGTTAATATATTTTTTTAAAGTATGAATAGATGTAGGTCAGGTACAGCAATAATAAGTTAAGGAAAGCTAAAAGAACAAAAGAAGACTAAACCCCAAAAGGCATTCATTATTTCAAATTCATGTGTCTCTTGGCTATGACTTTTTAAAATTGCAATAAATCTATTCCATGGGGAACCAGACACAGGCTGGCTTTGGTATTTATGAAGTATTAGCTATGTCACTGACACAATCGTCGGTTTTCATTTCGACTCTTATCATCTTTCATGACAAATGTTTGGTGATTGTCTCAGACAACCAGGACGGCCACGGCAAACTGCTGTTAGAACGCTGGGCCTTACACAGCACGGAGATTGTCTTCCTCCACGTTCCGCAGGCTGGAAGCCCGAGAGGAAGGTGGTGTCACTGCAGTTGGGCTCTTGTGAGGCCTCTTGCTTCTTACAAAAGACCACCTTCTAGCTATTTCAGCCTATTGGTGGAGGAGAGGAGGAGGAAGAGACGGCGAGAGGCAAAGCAGGAAAGAAAGGAAAAAATCGAAAAGGGTAGGGGAGACAGAGATGGGGAAGGGAAGCGGGAGTGTACTGTCTGGTACTTCTTCTTAGAAGGGCTCTAATCTCATTCTGAGGGCCTCATCTTTATGATCTTACCTAGACCTAACTATCTCCCAAAGGTCATATCTCCAGATACCATCCAATTGGATGCCAGGGCTTTAACGTATACATTTGGGGAGGAGACGGTAGAAATGACAAGGATGGTGCCAAGGTGCCATCTGTTACAATGAATGTTACAATGGCTGTGTATGCCTCGAGTGCTAGGAAGACAGTTTCTTGCCTTTTTCTTTCTCTCCGCACAGTCTGTGGCTGGTTGGTCCACCGGTTCAGCTTGAGTGCTGATGTACCAAATTCAATGCAGACTTGATATAAAACAAACAACTTTATTTACACTTTCTTCCACCTGCCTGTTTTGAGGACTTAGGGAGGGGATAAAGAGAGGACCACTTGAAACTGATGAACCAGAAATACCCTGTGATCACTGCTGGAAAAACGCCTTGGGGAGAAAAGCAGCAGCAGTGATTTGCGTTCGTTAACAAAGATCGTTACAGTGATTTCCATCATGTTCAAAGATTTACTCTTTTACTTCTGACACTTTTTTTACAGGAAAAAAAACCCAGAGCATTTCCCCTTTCGCCCCCTGATGCTGCCCATCCCAGCAGGGCCTCCTGCAGGGCAGGCGGGCACTGCCACTGAGCTACTCACCCAGCCCTTCCAACACCAGCTATGTCATTCAGGACAACAGTTCAAGTTGGGGTTGTTACCCACATCTCCTGCTGTCTCCTACTTGATCCATCTTGAGTATTTTTTACTTTATTTTAGTACTTTTTACGTTGTTAAAACTGAGAAGTACAATGAATTACCACAAACTCTTCAACTTGTTATAAAGTTAATACGTGCTCACTTTTGTTTCCTGCTCCTGCCTGTATTTAGTTCTCTCCTTATTATTTGTGCCAGACCATTTGATACTAAGTTGCCGAAGTCATGGTCCTTTGCTCTAAAACCTTGAGCTTGTATTCTCTTAGAACAAAGTCGTTTTCTGAATGACCAGAACCCAGGGATTGATGGGGATGGGTGGTACCGGGGATCGAACCTAGGCCTTCATGCTGAGCTACAAACATAGGCCTCTTTTCATTTTTTGAGACGAGGCCTCACTAGGATGCCCAAGCTGGGCTCCTGACTCAGCTGCCCAGAGTGAGGTATGTATCATACACCTGGCTGAAAGGGGTCAATTTTTCTTGATGGCTTTATCCTGTGATCAGAGGAACCCTGGTACATAAAAGGTTTCCCGTTGGGTTTACGTGTCCTCCTTTGCCCTGTTGTAGTGTGAGTGATTAATAGTGTCTGGATTGTATTTGCACCACAAGCTTCAACTCCCTGAGGAGTCAGGGCCAATACACATGGAAACACGAGCGGTTTATTGACGCTGTGCACCACACACATCTTTGAAGCTTTGGAGATTGTTTCTGAGGCCCCAAGCTGTGCATGTGATGGTGCTGTGACCAGTTCGCATCATCGGGATTAACATGCTGCCTCCAGTGAACGGCGTGGAGACACCTCTCGGCCAGGTGTCCATCTTCGTTCCCGCAGACAGTCATTCTGCAGCCATTCTGGAAGCTCAGAGGAGGACATCAAATTT
>PVIC010005771.1:40879-56710 GCA_004025085.1 Thryonomys swinderianus
AAAAAAAAAAAAAAAAAAAAAAGAATAATTGATAACAATTCTTCCCATATGCCTTTGGGTTCTGAATTCTCTCAGGTTTGACTGGCTCCAAACTCAGTGGGAGCTGGTGAGGTTTGGCATGGCTGCTTTCCCGGCTCCCCGCACTGGGCCATGTTCTGCCCGTTCCTGTCCTGGCACAGTGCGCTTAGGAAAACGTGCTCTCTCTGCGGCTCGTTTCCTAGCAGCATTCATAGAAAACTTTTCATCCATAGCAGTTTCTAATTGTCACGTCACATTTTCCCACTAGGACTGGACTTTGCCTCCTCTTGTTGGCAGGAATATTTGTGGTACAGTCTGTTTTGAAGAATGGCATTTTAAATTTTAAGATTTTTTGAAAAAGAAAGTACAATTAAAAAATCTTAAGCTCAAAGTGGATACATCAGATCCACCCTTGTGAATAAAAGCTCCGTTTGGCTGGATATGCAGTGTGTGGTGGTAGTGCCCACTTAAACCTCTTCTCATGAGCATTGGGATATGTTGTTTTGACTGCAGACATTTCAAAGGCATAATTTGTATTTCACTAAGTTTAGGCGTACATATGAGAAAAATGTGGAAATGACGGTACAGTGGGGTTTCTCAGCCTCACCAATGTTGGCGTTTGGGGCTGTAGAATTTTGTTATGGGGAGCCTTCCTTTGAACTATAGAATATTTAGCAATATCTCCAGCCTCTACCCACTAGATGCCGGTGGCAATACCCACATCCCAAAATATGATAATGAAATTTGTCTCTAGACAGTCCAGAGACATCCTGGAGAATAAGATCACCCCGCAGAGAAGCCCTGCCACACAGCGCTGGAGTTTATTCTTCCCACATGAGTGGATAAACCAGTCATCACAACAACAGTTTGCTTGAGGTTGTATGTGGCATGACACATATTGCCTGCTCACCTGCAAAGTCACTGAGTAGATACTAGATTATGTTTATCTTTGAGTCTCTACAAGGGTTTAGCACAGTCCTGCTATACTGTGTTTATCACTGGTGTTAACTGATAATCTTTCTGGCTTCCCATTTTCTGAGAATGGTAGATGTGGATTACCTACTGTATTCCTAGTTAGGGTGTCTACATCATCAGTTTGGTAGTGAAAGTTCTTTGTCCAGAAGGCCCCATAGAGTAGGCCTGGCCACTATCACACTGAATTATATCACCAGTCCCTCACTCCCACCTTAAAATTTTTGTTTTTTGAGAAAGGGTCTTGCCGAGTTGCTATGTTGTCCAGGCTAGGCTTGAACTTACGGTCTTCCTGCCTTGGCCTCCCAGAGTGTTGGGATTACAGTTGTGTGCCTGTAATCCCATGCTTGGCTAGGAAAGGAGGTTTAATCAACACAGCTGTTTGAGAAGGACACATAAAGGTTTAAGATTTATCTTCAAGGTGCTGACAGAAAACTTGGTTTTACTGAAAAAGAAGAACATAGGAAGTGTTCGGAAGTTTGGATAGCTGGCAGGATATAGGAAATCCTGCTCAAGCTGTGGCCTAGCCGGTCAAAGCCGTAGTCTTGTTGGTCATTATCTCGGGACTGGTTTAGGAGCAAGGTTTAGGAGTCCTGTGATTCTTGATGGTGCAATTCTATTTCCCTTGTGAAACAACTACCCCTGCTTAGTGGGTGATATTTGGTTGCATCGTGGGGTTACTGCTCCCACTTGGGGGCATGGTCTACAAAGCTGTGCTTTCCCTAGAATTCCAAGTGAGTGCAGGTGAAGACAGTGACTGAAGATTTCGAGGCAGTGATGGGGAAGGAGTGTCTGGACCGGGGCCTTGTGAAAGCCTGAAATTTGGTGTCTGTGCAAATCCTGAAAATTAATCACTCATCTTGGAGTCCTCAACCTTATAGGGAAATGGGACCATATAGGTCTATTGAAGACTAATAAGCTTGGTATCACAGATACTCCTTAAGCGATTAACATGCCTGCCTATACGCAGAGCTAAGCAGAGAGTGACCCAAAGCTTTAAGATAATAAAATGAAGGCAGAGGTACCTTCCTCTTATTTCTAGTCAAGCACCGGACATTTGCAGGCTCAGCCCCAAGTTCATTGTCACAGCACTGTGTGTTTGTAAACTGTCCACAGAGTGGGAGGCCCCGTGGCCCAGAGGCGCCTAGAGCAGAGAGGAGCACATGATACCACGGTGGTTCTCAACTGGGACAGTTTTCCCCCTAGGGGCCCTTTGACCGCGTCTGGGAACATTTTTGCTCACACATCTGGAGGTGGTGGGGTGGGGGGGGGGGCGCTGCTGACTGCTGCATCGGGCAATGCAAAGGGCAGCCCGACGTAACAAAGAATTATCTGGTCAAAAATGCCGGTGGTGTTGAGACCAAGAAACTCTGTGGTAAAACGGCTAGAAATTAAAAGTAAATATTCCTGAAAGTATTGTGAAGCGTCAATAGATTGACTCTAATTTCTTATTATTTTTAGGATTGAAGTACAGTATACTTCCCCTCTATAATCTCTCAGCTGTACTAAGGTCCTCCTTGCCAAATACCTGATGCCTGTTGCCTATAAATTTGTTCCTGTGTCTACACACTGAAGACTGGTGCCCACTGACTTTCTTCTGAGGCTTTTTGCTGACTCCATGAACTTTAAAAAAAAAAAATCAGCTAGTGACTGGAGTCAGAGCCATTAATTGCTTTTTAATTCTATCAGTTTAATTTAGGTTACACACCCATCTTTAAGCAGAAGGGTGTTGAGGTCTCATGTACTGACAGTAGAGTTGGCTGTTGAAATCATTCCAAGTTTTATTATTGCAGAATGAATCAAGGCTCCAGCACAGCAAGTCTATTCAAAGTCTCCAATCTTGTACAATAATTCACTTTTGCCAAATAATGATGTAGAGTTAATTTAATACATATGAATGGTTTCATGTGTGTGTGTGTGTGTGTGTGTGTGTGTGTGTTATGTATTTATTTACTGGAGAGACTAAGTCATTACACCTTTAAAGTTATCTGTTTTTTAAAAATTTGAATTTTTAGCCAGGCATGGTGGCTCATGCCTGTCATCCCAGCACTCGGGAGGCAGAGACAGGAGGATTGCTGAGTTCAAGGCTTTCCTGGGCTACATAGTGAGCTCAGGGCCAGCCTGAACTTACAAAGTGAGAGCCTGTCTCAAAAAAAAAAATTTGAATTTTTATTGGTACATTATATATACATATCCTGATCATACACAATATTGAGAATTTGTAGCACTATATGACATAATTTAGTTCTCTTTACCCCTTTCCCCACTCACCCTACTACCTGTCCCCCTATATACAAGGTTTGTTTCCATTTTTTTATTACCATCATATTTTTTCTTCCCCTTGTTGCCTACCCCCATTTCTCTTTGAATATATTCTATTTCACAATATCTACCATGTGTTCTAGAGCTCATTTACATCTTCAGTTTCTCACACCAGAGAAAAGATACAATATAGATCTATGACCTGTTTATTTCACTCATGAGTATGTCCTAAGGTACGTCCATTTGAGTATAAATGACTCAAACTTCTCATTCTTTATAGCAGAGTAATACCCCATTTTATAGAAAAGCCACGTCTTCTTTATCCAGCCTCCAGTCAATGGGCATTTGGGTTGTTCCCAAGATTTAGCTATCACAAACTGAGCTGCTATGAACGTGGGTGCACATATGTCGCTGTGATATGAATCTTTTAGTTCTTTCATGTACATACCTAGCAGGGCAATAGCAGGGTCAAATGGGACCTCTGATCCTAGTGTTTTGAGGCATCTCCACACTGATCTCCATACTGGTTGTATCAGTCTACATTCCCACCAACAGCGAAGGGTTCCTTTCTCCCCACAGCCTCGCCAGCATTTGTTGCTGGTTAATTTCGAGATAGCAGCCATTCTTTGTGGAGTGAGATGGCATCTCAGTGTTATTTCCATCTGCATCTCTTGAATGACTAGTGATGCTGAACATTTCTCCATATGTTTCTTAGCTGCTTTTACTTCTTCCTCTGAAAAATGTCTGTTCATTTCAGGAGACAAATATCCTCAACGGAGGAAAGATAGCTTCTTTAGTAAATGGTACTGGAAAAACTGGGCTTTAACTTGGCAAAGACTAAAGCTAGATCTATCTTTCTCATGATGTACTAAATTAAAATCAAAGTGGATTAGAAACCTAAATATTAAAACAGGAACGTTAAACCTTCTGCAGAACAAGTTAGGTTGAACTCTCGGAGACATTGGATTAGGAAAAGGCTTTATGAACAAAACCTCTGTAGCATGAGAACTAGCAGAAGGAATCAACAAATAGGGTCTCATCCTATTAAAAACCTCTGCACAGCAAAAGAAATCACCAGAGTAAAAAGACAACCAACAAATTGGGAAAAATTTTTTACCAGCAGTTTCTCAGACAAAGGCCTACGATCTTGAATATACAAAGAGCTTTAACATATCAATGCCCCCAAATTTAAAGACCCAGTTCATAAAGTTATCAGTTTGATCTGACAAGGTCAAAATAAATTAACAAGTTTGGGAGAGTAGCCCAGTGGTAAAATGCTTCTGTGGTTTGATTCCCAAACTGCCAAATAAACACAAGTTTAGCAGTGGGACTTTAGTCTTTTACCTCTAGCTGTTTACTTTCTGTTCATTTTTGGGGGGATCAAATATCTCAAACCTATATCAGTAGGATGGTGCATTTATGAGACATTATCTCATTTACTTTGTTTTTGAAAGCTTTGGACATGATTAATGGGGAGAAAATCCTACATTTACTTTCAATACTGTATCATTCTCCTGGACTTTTGTATATAATCTAAAGAGGTTGGCTTTGGAGCCAAAGAGCCTATAGAATCATGTGTAAACTATTGAAATTCTGCAAGCCTTAGTCTCCTTAGTTTTTATATTATTTTTATAAAGCTTAATTAAAACATGAACTTAAGTAAAATAAAGGTAGTAAATCCAAGCCATTGCTTTTTTTCTTGTTCAGTTCCTGAGTAATTACCCATCAGCATATGAACAGTTAATTATTTACCTTGTAGGTTAAGCTAAAATCAAATAGGTAAAAGAAAAAGTATACCATTCCCTTTACAAATACTGTAGAATATTTTACCATTCAATATGGTGCAGTCGCTTTTAATGGCCAACTTAAATCCCACAGTAGTGAACAGAATTTCTTTTTTTAAAAATTGATTTCATTGGTAAATTTTAAATACGCGTTATGATCACAATTGTCATCGAGGATTTGTACTAGTACCGAAATCCTTAACATTAATTGAAATATTTTTAAAATTCTAGCTAGTGGCTGCCTTTAGCTCTCATTATTTAGTTCATCTCACACTTGAATATATTTTATCGCTAAAGGATAAACATAAGGTCCTTGAAGTTAGAAATCTTGTATCCTTCCATCTCTTCCTTGACCCTTCCTTGGTTTTCTTTTCCTTCTCATAATATTATTTCATATAGCACTGTCCAGAAGGCAGGTGGTAGTAGGGAGTAGAAAATATTTTTGAGGAACTGAATAATTGTGCCATTAGTTTCATAGTCTCTTTAAAAATTTCTATGGTAAATTACAAAAACTTAAAAGAAAAATTAATGGATTTTAACGTACATCTGTATGTTCAAATTCAGTGCTTCATAAAATGCCATTTTAAGGATTTTAACATGTTGAGTTCTTCCATGAACTTAAAAGGCATAAAAAATACAACAAAGTTCAAAAATGCCCAGTTACTAAGCTTAGTCTTAGTAGATATTTAGGGTTTTGTATTTGTCTTAGTTGCTTTTTTAATCACTGGGACCCAACACCTGATACCCATCATTGAAAGGTAGACAGTTTCACACTGGCTCACAGTCGCAGTCCACACTCAGCAGATGCCAGGGAGAAATGGCATAGTAGAAAGGCCTGGGAGGAGAGGACTGCTCACATCAACAAAGAAGAAAGCAAAGAGCCAGGAAGGGAGGTGCCCCCTCCAGGTCACCCCAACTCCGCTTCTTGCCCCACAACCTGCTTCTTCCAACCAGACTCTACCTTGGAACAACGCAGAGTCAGCTCTGCATCCGAATAATTCAGTTACCTTTCAAAATTCCTGTCTATGAACAAATGAAGACTTTGGGGGACATTCTGAATCTAAACCATAAGAATACTTAAATGAAACTAAATTATACACAATACAGAAGGTTCTAGAAACATTTCATAATACAGTTTCATCATACAGGCAGTTTTTTTTTTTTTTGAGACAGGGTCTCTCTTTGTAGTTCAGGCTGGCTCTGAGCTCACCATGTAGCCTAGGCAAGCTTTGAACTCAGCAATCCTCCTGTCTCTGCCTCCCGAGTGCTGGGATTACAGGCATGAGCCACCACGCCCGGCCAGGCAGTTTTATAATATAGCTGATTTTAGTTTTAGTGCAGTTTTATAATATAGGTGGTCATCATCCTGGGAATTAATCCAGCCAGCGCAAAAGTCTTTAGCAAGACAAAAAAATCACATTGAACATATCAAGAAAGTTGTAGCTGAAGGCCAGGAAGAATAAATATATAAGGGTGTCATCTGCTGAGAGGTAAGAGCTTCAGGTGTTCTCTGTTAACTTTCATTTTATATAGCTCTGGTCAATTTCATATCCTCAACCAGTACTGAACAGAAAAATTGGAAAACTGCAGAATCGATTTGCAGAAGTGAAGTTCTATTTTCTTTTATACCTCCTTCATCAAAGCTGCTGTCATTCTTGTGTTGAGTAGTATTATTATTGACAGTAGCCCAGGCACAGCTGATAATTGCTAGAAGCCATTCTCTTAAAGTGAAAACAGATGAAAACCAGGTGACTGTGCCATTTTCTCATTTTTCAACTCTTCTGTTTTCATAACTTTTAGTCTTTGTTACAATTTAAATGTGAAAAGAATCACCTTCTCTCAAGCAACTATGATTACAGCAATCCTCTAGTTTTTTCCTTCAAATATTCTGGTTTGTTCTTTCAATTTTTATTGTTAGTGCAGATTTTACTTAACTGTAAATATATGAGAAAAATGCCTGAGGACAATATAGTACTTATTAAGACCAAGACTAGATCAGCAGAATGTTTATTAAATTTGCAATTAAAGCTACTTCTTTGAAAACAAAGCTGAAGCTGATGGCTATTTTGTACTAAACCTGAGATAGACTTTCCTTTGTATTTGTAAAGATTATTGAGAATGAATAGGACCATTGGTTCAATTTGAAGATTCTCCTATGTATTCTCTGCTTTCAAATGCATAATAATGATAATGACATCTTTTCTATGTAATGCCATCCAGTAGAATGGGGTCTATTTACAGGTATTATATAAATGGTAAGGTTGGAATTATAAATTTTTAATTTTTATGTTTAGATTGACTTTTTTCCTTTAAATGTGTCCTAACCAAATTTAGAAACCTTTGTGGATCAAAGAATCAGAAAATTTCTTTAATTAATTTAATGATATTGTCAAGATTGTAGGTCAATAGTTGAGAATTAAATGAAAAGATTGTCAGCTAAATTTGAATTTTAGATAAACGAGTAACATTTAAGTATGTTCCAAATAATTCGCATCCTATGTTCTTGTTTAATCTGACAGCTCTGAGGACTGATGCTATTGACTGATAGCACCAATACTGTGAACAAAAACCTGGGCTTTTTAAATAAATTGTGGCCATGCAAATTGAAATTTAAAATTATCAGTAATAAAAGGTAACTCAAGTTTATCCACACTGAATTTAACACAAAGAGATTTCATGAGAAGGAATTATCAATGTAGGTAGATGTTCATAATCCCCATTTCCAAGAATCACAACTTTTTTAGTACTGAGAATCAAACCTGTAGGGCCTTCACACTGAGATACGTTCCCAGCCTTTTATTTTTATTTTGAGACAGGGTCTTGCTAAGCTACTAAATTGTATGGGTTGGGCTTGAACATGTAGTCCTCTTGCCTCAGTCACCCAGTGTTCTGCGATTACCATATCTAGTTACCCACTTCTTAAAGAACAGTGATTTGCTGTTTGGTTTCTCACCATACCCAGGAAATCAAATGTTTTTCATTCTTTCTCTTTTTTAAAACATGATTTAAATTTCAAGACCCTTTACTGAGATCAGCTGGGGATGGAGGGTGTGCTTAGTGTTAGAGGTAAGCCCTGGGTTCAATTCCCCAACATCAAAAACCAAAAGAAGGAAGACAGGGTGAGAACAGAGAAGGGAGGGAGGGGAAGGGAAGAGAAAGAGGAGAAGGGAAAGAGTAGAGGAGAGACAGAGACGGAGAGAGAGAGAGAGGCCTTTTAAACTTTTCAGTGTTAGGAAAATTACACATACAGGCTACCTGTATGTCCATTAAAAATTCCTTCCTACTCCCTGATCCTTACATTCAAAGGTCTAAAGTTCCCAATGTTGGCTTCTTATGCTTAACAATTATTTAAATGGTATTAAGTACCTATAATGTACCAGACATCCTGTTACGTGCCAGAAACACACAAGTAAGTAAAAACATCAACAATAAAATTTCTGTTTTCTTTCAAAAATGTTTCAGTCTATGAAGAAGAAAGAATATGGATTACTATTACCGGGTGACAGGCAGAGAAGCTATGTGTTGAGATGAAAGGTCTTATCTAAGGTCTTACATATGGTAAGCAGAGAGTCAGGACTTCCAAATCTCCCTGTTTACAGGCTCGAGGCACTCTGAAACATTTCTTCAAAGGAAATCCTGGCTTCCTTAACTTCTCCATTTCTAAGGAGCCAAAGAAAAGGCTTCCTGAATCTCTCTATAGTATTTAAGCTGAGAAAGTGGGCCATGTGCTCCCTGGCTGTATTAGGGAGCAAGACACAGCGGATTAAAGGTCCCTAGCAACCTTGTAACCAGGCCAAGATAATCTGTGGAAATCAGAGCACCCTGCTAAGGTGAGGCTATTTCAGTGGGGTGTCACAGGTGACTCATTATAAACGGGTTGCTGTTGGGCCTTTTGCTATTTTTCTTCAGGGTGGGATGTCCGAGTTCCTTTGCATTTTTGGGCAACAGTCCTTCTATTTCCAAATTTTTCTAGTTTCATAGCCCTCACGCTGATCCTGTTTTCGTACTGGAAGCAGTTATTGCCACGAAGTTTAGGAAATGAAGGAAAAAGTGAAAAAAAAAGTGAGCTAGGGGCCAGGAGAGAGGCCTAAAATGGGGAAATTCTGACTTGGAGAGCTCCACTTACCCCAGCCCCGAGAATGACAGCTCTCCTCGCGCAGAAGACTACATCTCCCGGCAGGCATTGCGCGCCCCGCGGGCACAGGCTGGCAGATTCTCTGAGCTCCACCTCCGTCCTAACCAACCAATAGGAATCGCAGGCTCTATCCTCCTCCAGACTCGGACCACGAGGGCGCGTGGTCAATCAAACTACATTACCCGACGTGCGTGTGGTCGTGTGGTGGCCAATTAGAATCAGGAATTTGGAGGATGGGGGAGGAGCCGGATGAATAAGCTACCTCATTGGCCGGCAGGAGCTTAGTAGAGCCGGAACCCGGGAGCTAGAGAAGTGAAATGACATTTCCTCTTTAAATAGCCGGGGCCCCATCCAGAAATGGCCGCGTCGGCAGGTGGGTAGCGTGGTGGCGGGGCTGGTGTTGGAAGGAGGTGTGCGGGAGCGGGGAGGTGAGCCGGGGCCCGGCGCTAGCTGCGGGCTGAGGAGGTAGCGAGGCGGGACCGAGAGAAGGATGGAGAGCTGGAGAGGAGCGGGGAAGGAGGATGAATGGCTCGGAGGGAGGTGGGCGGCGCGACGGGCGGGATGGGGAGGTTGGGTACCCGCCGCCGCTAGGCGTTCCGGAGGCGGTTGAGGGGCCGCGTGGGCGCCCTCGGTCGAGCTCCCTCCTGAGTAGCCGCAGACACCTCAGCTGTCTGCCCGCGGTTCGTCCGGCGAGCACGGGCAGCGGGCTCGCCGGGCTCCCCGAGGAGCAGGCTGGCCCGGGAACTCGTTCTGCAGCGCGCTTTCTGTTCTCTGCCTCCGATCCTCAATCCTGTGTGTGGACAACACGTATTTGTGTAGGGAGGCGGGAGGGGGCGCGTCAGTCAAACACAGGCGCGCACACGCGAACACACACGCGCACACACACGCGCACACACACACACACACACACACACAATTCTTCGACGCCGTCTCTGGCTCGAACTTCTTGTGGTTCTACGATTTCTCTTCTCCTAGATTTAAATAAGTCTTCCCCAACACCGAATGGGATTCCATCTTCAGACACAGCCAGCGATGCCATGGACCCCTTCCATGCTTGCAGTATTCTTAAGCAGCTCAAAACAATGTATGATGAAGGACAACTGACAGACATTCTAGTGGAAGTGGATCACGGGAAAACATTTTCCTGTCATAGAAACGTTCTTGCTGCAATCAGCCCTTACTTCAGGTATGATGGGAGTGAAAACTAAGAACTGTAACCGCCCCTGTTCCCCTCAGTGTGGTCCGTTTGATGCAGTGGATCCCGTGAGATCTGGTTTTTGAACACAGGCGACATGCCGTATCTTAATAAACCCTTGTGTTTAATCCAGGAGAGGCTCTGTAGCTGAGGAGGTGGATTTTTAAGTTACTGAACTTGTGGTTGTTTAAAGTCAATAACCTGCAGATCTAGATTTATGTCATCCCCTGTGGCAGCCACTAGCCATATGTGGCTAATTAAAAATGCAGTTCCTCAGGTACACTAAATGCATGTTGAGGGCTCCGCCATATGTGCCTAGTGTCTGCTACCTTGAACAGCACAGGTGTACGGTATGTCATCATTGAAAGTTTTATGGGGCCGTGCTGGCCTAGAATATGCTCTAAAAAATTATGATGTATTTTTTTTTTAGTGTGTATAACATTTTAGTTTAAAGCATAGAAGCCTGTTTCATTATACATTACTATACACTAGACTGTTTTAGTCTTATAGGAGGAAAGGGAGTGGAATAAAAATGAATGAAAATTTGGTTTCTGTGTGTCGTAGGTCCCACACCAAGGATCATTTCCAAGATTTCTAGAAGTATTTTTAGTCCTGTTTTTATTTCCATTTGCATTAGTTTTGTTTATCATAAACTGCTGAGAAGCAAAGATATAAAACTTGGGTCTGAAAAATAACTTCCTCCTCTCTGAAAAGTAGAGTGGAAAAGGCAGTTTCCTCCCTGAGCATAACTTTTTATAAGTGCTTGCTTTTTTAAGCCTTTCAGTATTCAAAAGTGGTACATGACTGATGGTAAAATCACCTTTGCAACCATATAGTAAATGTACTTCTTTGAAAGGTGCTTAGCTTTTAGGGCCCAGCTCAGTGTAATGTTCCAGGCAGTAGTCTGGTTCCTCTTTTTCAGAATGCTGGGTTAAATTTAGTTACATGCTTGTGTTGTAACCATTTAGACTTGCCTGGGTAAGTCACTGGACTCCTGTCACAGAACTGTTAAGTTGGAAAGAAAAAAAATGATGAAATTCACATATGCAGAAGATACAAAATTGGTTTGGCAATGGAAACTGACAATGAGATTTATTTACCCAGGCTGTTAATTATATATGATCATATTATTTATGTATTGAAACATATGGCATGGTTACTCCTTATCAAGCTCTTGCTAAGCTTACTTTGTATGTATTAGTTTGTATAATCTTTATAAACTGATATCTACACAGCCGTTATTCCCATTTTACGTAAAATAAAACCGAGGCTCAGTAAGTAATGCCTACATCATCTTACCTGATTAGTAAATATATCCAAGGCTAGATTTGATCCCAGAGCTAGGCTTATTGGTCACTATGCGATGTAAGGAACAAGTAAAAGGGGGTCCTCTTTAAAGTTACCTTTCAAGATTTTTTTATTGTATATTAGATTTGAGTGGCAAGAGGAAAAAATGAATTGAAACTTCACAATGAAAATTACTACATCTAATTGAAATTTTTTGGTCTAAATTAGTATTGAAGGCCTACACAAATTTAAAGATCTATATGTTGTGGTGGTACATGCCTGTAATCTCAGCACTCAGGAGGCTGAGGCAGAGAATCTGTGAGTTTTAGGTCAGCCTGGATTAAATATGAGTTCAAGGGCAGCCCGAACTACACAATGAGACCCTGTCCCAACAACAAACAAGAACAACAAAAAAGGCTGTGTGTGTGTGTGTGTGTGTGTGTGTATGTATATATGTGTATATATATATGGTAGATGTTAATTTCCAAGAAGTTAAAAAAATGCTTGGAAAACTCTGAACCTAAGGTATGTGCATCCCAATAAAGATGTGTGGCTTTCTGTGGCAGAAACTGAAGAATTAAATTCATTTCTCTTGCTAGAATTTTGGTACAGAAGTTTCTTGGCATCAGTGCTACTCCTGATATGGGATGGAGAAAGTTATATTTAATAATTTCTAAGTCTTGCATCATAGGCAAAATTAGAATAGCTAGAAATCTTGCATGCCAGGGACTTGTCAGAATTAAAATTCGTGTGATAATTGGAAAATTTTTGCTACTTGGAATTTTGCAAGTAAACTTTACTTAGAGTTTACTTGAAGAAACTAGTCAAACAGAAAACCCATCAGACCACTCCAGACCAGCCTGTTCAAGTCCCAAGAAGTTCTCGTGATGAAGGGATGTGTGCTAAGTGCTCCTATGGGAGTTAATCTCTGCCTAATGAAAGGCTTTATTTTTCTTTCTAATTGGTAGCTGTATAGGTGAGTCTTTCAGCACATGAATTGAAAACCAGCTCATACAGAGGAACATTAGTCATTAAAAAAAGCCTGTTAAACTTTACATTGTAGAAGTAAAAACAGAACTCAACACTGATTATCCTACACAGCAAACTTTCATGCCCTTAATGTTTCTCATATTCCACTTAAGATTAATTCCATGTGTTTGTTGGAAATGTCAAAGTTAGTTGGAAATACTCTCATTTTAAGGATATTTCTCATAATGCTTAAAAAGGGAGGAGTCTGGACCTTGGTCATTAAATTTATCACCAATGTTAGAACAACTCCAACAGTTGCTTGTGAACTATGCTAGACCTTGAAAGCAAAGATAAATACAACAGGGCTCTTTCTTCAAAAGACTTTTTAAACAAGTTTTTATATCTATTCTATAAACACCCTAGAATAAAACCTGGAAGGAAGGAAAATAAATGATATTTGTAAATGACAATACTATAAGAGCCAAGAAGTTCCCATTAATACCAATATTTATTTTTATTTACTTATTTACTTTTTATTTATTTTGAGGTACTAGGGATCAAACTTGGCTCCTTGTGCTTGCGAGGCAGATGTGCTACTGAGCTAAATCCCAGGCCCTTATATTTAATTTTGTTTTAAAAGCTTGCTCTTAAAGACATACATTTGATACTAAAAAATGTCATTATGTCTAAAGAATCAACACTGTGTTAAATGTTAAACTTTCTTTATAAGACATATTAACATTACAATAGTATTTGTGTATAGTTGTAAATAGGTAAAATATAGTAACTTCAGCTGAAAAGATAAGTATATTTAAGAAAAATTTTTCAAAATGTGCAAGGTTGAGTGATCTTTAAATTTTTCATGGGGATTAAAAGAACATTCAAAACATTAGATTTTAAAGGAAGAAGTAGAGAATATGTACTTTTGAAGAACATCTTGGTGTTTCTAAGATGAAATTTTTGAAGATATAATTTGGGCACAACTTGCCTTGTAGTTTCCACTGGGACATAAAGTTTTGTTAGACTGTCTCTCTGTGTGTTAATGTATCATATCCCTATTCTTACAGATAACCTTAAACTTTTGGAAGTTGTCAATTTAAGATCTCCTGTCCCTAAGGCAACTTGATTAGAAGCTGGGATAGGGATGCCAAGGAAAATCAGGTGACCTGGAATATACCATATGATTTACCGGTTTGCTCTACTTAGGTATATTCTTTTGTCATAACTGGCACTGTGGGAGGGAGACCAGTTCCCCCTAACTCCCTTATTTTTGATGTGGGCTCTTTAGTTGGACCTAAGAACCCAATTAATACAAAAGCTGTTTATTAAGTGGAAGGCATTAATAGTTTTATTAACTTTACCTGTACATGAGGAGCCCAAAAGAGTCAAATCTAAAGAAATAATCAAAGCATGATGCTTTTGTACTTTTTTTTTTTTTCTTTTTGAGACAGGGTCTCGCGTTGTAGTTCAGGGGGGCCCTGAGCTCACTACTTTTGTACTTTTTTTGACAAAGAACATTAAATTTATAAAGGAATGACAAGGCAAATAGATATCTGGAAAAGGGTAGTAAATTGTAGGGCTGTTACTGGGAGATATATTTGGGTGTGGAGCGAGGTTAAGCTCATGGAAGATAAAGGTTACTTGAAGAATTTGTTCAGGCTCGGTACATCCACAACTGCCCAACTACTCGGGTGATCAAGACTATTTTCTAGCCTTGGTATATGAAGAATATCCTTCCCCAAAGACTGCATGGTTTGCTGTGCCACAAAGATAGCTGCTATTCTTTAAGAAAGGAAGATAGTTTGCTATTCTTCAAGAAACAAAGATAGTTGCTATTCCTCAAGTGATTTCACTTGAAATCATCTGCTGCTGGAATAGGGATTTAGGGAATAGCCATGCTAACTTCTTCTGCAACATGAACAGTTGTTCTTCCTGAGGGAATATATTCATTTAGTCTGAAAAGGTTATCTTTATGATCTCTGTATACTTTTAAACTGATAAGAACAGATACTACACTTGATCTTAGCCAAAGACTGAGAAGCGATCGATCTCTGTATACTTTTAAAACCATGTCCACAGTGATTTTTATGTGCAGCACACATAACGTATTAACACTCTTTCTTTCTTAGATCCATGTTCACTAGTGGCCTTACAGAAAGTACTCAAAAAGCAGTTCGAATAGTCGGTGTGGAAGCTGAATCAATGGATTTGGTACTGAATTATGCCTACACCTCTAGAGTTCTTCTGACAGAGGCCAATGTTCAAGCTTTGTTCACGGCAGCGAGCATATTCCAGATCCCTTCCATCCAAGATCAGTGTGCTAAGTACATGATCAGTCATTTGGACCCACAAAACTCCATTGGCGTCTTTATCTTTGCTGATCATTATGGTCATCAGGAACTTAGAGATCGATCGAAAGAGTATATCCGCAAAAAGTTTCTGTGCGTCACCAAAGAACAGGAGTTCCTCCAGCTAACGAAAGACCAGCTGATAAGCATACTGGACAGTGACGATTTAAATGTAGACCGGGAAGAGCATGTTTATGAAAGCATTATAAGGTGGTTTGAGCACGAACAGAATGAGAGAGATGTGTACCTTCCCGAGATCTTTGCCAAATGTATCCGTTTTCCTCTGATGGAAGACACCTTTATAGAGAAAATCCCACCTCAGTTTGCACAGGCTATAGCCAAAAGCTGTATAGAAAAGGGACCGTCTAGCACCAATGGCTGTACACAGAGGCTCGGAATGACTGCTTCTGAAATGATCATATGTTTCGATGCTGCTCACAAACACTCAGGAAAGAAGCAAACAGTGCCTTGCCTAGATATAGTGACAGGAAGGGTGTTTAAACTGTGCAAGCCACCAAATGACCTGAGGGAAGTGGGGATTCTTATATCACCAGATAATGACATCTACATTGCAGGAGGGTACCGGCCAAGCAGCAGTGAGGTCTCCATCGACCACAAGGCGGAAAATGATTTCTGGATGTACGACCATTCCACCAACCGATGGCTGTCCAAACCGTCCTTGCTTCGGGCCAGAATCGGCTGCAAACTTGTGTACTGCTGTGGGAAAATGTATGCAATTGGAGGCCGTGTTTATGAGGGTGATGGGAGAAACTCCCTCAAGTCTGTCGAGTGCTATGACAGCAGAGAGAATCGCTGGACCACTGTTTGCGCGATGCCAGTTGCGATGGAATTTCACAACGC